>JAWPHD010007739.1:0-124605 GCA_037043455.1 Cyrtodaria siliqua
TTCTTTTGCGTATTTCTGTGTTTTTTGGTCAATTCTTACACATATGTTGCTCCTCCCACCCAACCCCTGCTTCTCTCCCCACCCCCCCCCCCCCCCCCCCCTCCCACCACCAATACCCCACCCACACGCACACACACACACTCGAAACTCTTTTTTCGTCTTTTTTTTTATATATATATCTGTGTTGTTTTGGTCAATTCTTACATATAGCTATCTTGCCCCCCTCCCCACCCCAAATCTATTTTTTTTTATTTTGTTTTACCATATTTCTGTGTTGTTTGGTCAATTCTTACACATATATGTTGCCCTCCCTACCCCCCGCCTATACCACATCCCCACTTAAACTCTTTTGTTTTTTACCTATTTTTGTGTTGTTTGGTGAAATCTTACATAGCTTCTTACACATATATGTTGCCTTCACCACCCCCACTCCCTCCACCATCCACCACCGCCTTACTCCCACCCAATCCCGCATCCCACTCAAAACTCGGAATTTTTTATTTTTATTTATTTTTTTACATATTTCTGTGTAGTTTTGGTCAATTCTTGCACATAGTTATGTTGTGCTCCCAACCCCACTCCACATTGTTGTAGCCTTGTTTTCTGATGGTATATACTAGCTATCAATTTATTATTCTCTGAAAAATCGAATAGTCGAGCTGCGCTGTTCTCCGACAGCTCTTGTTAACAATGGTGTACTTCGAATTTTGGATGCTGTGAAAACATGGCTTACTTTATTTAGAAATGAGGTCTCGTGTGCCATTTTTAGATAAATGGACAATCCTATGGACACATTTATTTAACATAAAAAACAAAACATCTTAGAGTAAAATTAACTAAACTTTCCGAATATAAGGGCACTATTTCTGCCAAATAAATATTGTTTCTGATACTATGTTCACATCAATAGTGTTGCATTAATTATTATATCATTGACAATGTTCATGCCTATAATATGCATTTGGATGAAAATTTCAATTAACCATACCCCATCCATTTTGGATTTTCTTTTCAAAGCTGGCTGACCAATAGCCCTTAAAAACTTTCATATTGGCGAGCATCAATGTGTATTGATTGTTGCAAATTTCACGACTGGACATTGCCAACGAAATCTGTTGGGAAGGTTTCACGCTTTTAAACAGCTTTGTTTGTATATTTTATATGCACAGATTGAAAGAAAAAAGTATTTTGAGTCGATTAGCATTATACAATTTACATGCCACGATGAAAGATCCCAGATTATCCAAATTTATCACGAATATATTCACATAGTTCCGAATTATCGAAACTTACCATCTGTTTGAAATTCTTACCCAGAGTTCCATGCGCATAATTAGTTCACCGTACACAACCGACCATGCACCACCGATAGAATAGAATAGAACCGTTTATTGCTACAATCATGGCATATAAACGTAAAACAGTGTGTAGTGTGTTTAAAATACACATAGTTCATGCCGATTTAAAAGTGTTTTTTTTTTATGTTTATAGTATTGTTAAAAAAATACTTGTTTTATTCTTTGACAAGACTCTGCCTCATGCTTAAATAGTAATAAAGAGAATATAAAAAATATACAAAAAGGTTATTTATTACAACTAGCAATGTGTTTAAAAGTGTCAGTGTGCGTGCGTGCGTGCGTGCGTGTGTGTGCGTGCGTGCGTGCGTGTGTGTGTGTGTGTTGGCTGGGCGAGGGGGCGGTGGAGGGGCGAGTGAATGAGGGTGTCCAAGCCATATATCGGCCAATATTCGATGGCTAATATAGATCTATATTGAACATTCCTTCCAATGATTATCTTTTTTTTTTATTATTAGTAATACCTAAAAATATGCATTCAAGAACGGTGTATGATTTTTTAATTCTATTCTTGATGCTTAATGTGCTTTCTAAACGCTTGGCAAAAACAAGTTAATACTTAGTTTCAGGTATAATAAGTAGTTCTGTATAGAGCATATGGGTTAATGTTTATTTATGGTGGCAGTAATTACAAGTAGGACTATCTACAACTTTAATCATATGTAAAATCGTCTTGTTGGGAAAATTCTGTGGTTAACCTTATTCGTATTTGGAACCATTGTAAGGTTGTGTTTTTCGTACATGTGAAAGGTGCTATATATATTTATTTCCAAGTGTCTTCGTCTTAGAATAAATTTCTTCCCATTTTGTAATGAAATGAACAAAACAAAACAAAATAAACAAGCTTAAGTTCGGGCTGTTTTGCCCAGATCAGGCTACAAACAAGTGAGATTTTTTAAATTTCCTTTCAGGAGACAGTTTGAAGGGGTATTATATAATAAATAATTCGCCACCCTTCGCCCATTACCTTTTGTTAACCTAAGACGTGAGCGCTTTATACTTGGTACATTATATACGATTGAGTAACAAGCGCAGAAGAACAGGAAAGCCGTGGTGGAGTGAAACACTGTCTCAATTATGGAATAATGTTTGTACCCTAGAAAGTAAATGGTTACAGTCGTCTTCTTCGTCTGACAAGGTTAAGGTTAAGTCTGACTATTGTTTAGCAAGAAAGACATTTGACAGACAAGTTCAACGATCAAAACGTCTAATCTGGTATAAAACGCAAAATGATATTCTTGAGGATGTAAACATTAACCAAACCCAATTTTGGAAGTCAATAGGAAAGATTGGAGTGGGGCAGACTAAAAAACATGTTATACCAATGGGGGTCCTCTTGGATGACGGTAGCTTGTCAACGGATGTGAAGGATGTTTGTTTTGTTAATGGGAACGTGATTTTGATCATCTTTTAAACTTGAACTCGGATGTTAATGGTGTTTTGAATTAAATGCCGATGGAATAATAATGTTTTTTTGGATAGTAATATTTCACTATTAGAAGTGAAGAAAGCTATAAATAATGCTAAGAGAGGTAAAGTTTTTGGCGTTGACTTAATACCGATTGATGTGTTAAAAAACTATACATCTGTATTATTTCTGCATGCCTTATTTAATGTCTGCTTTGAAACCGGTACACTTCCTACAATTTGGGGTAAAAGTATTATTAATCCTATTCCGAAGACAAGCTCCGCTGATCCAAGAGACCTCCTATCTTACAGGGGAATAACATTAGCTTCGTCATGTATAAACTTTATAGTTCCGTGTTGAATAATAAACTTTCTATATGGTCTGAAGTTGATAATAAAATTGTCGATAAGCAAAACGGTTTTAGAAAAAGTCGCAGCACAGTAGATAATATTGCCTCATTAACAAATATTATAGAAACTAGAAAAAAGCTTAAGTTATCAACATTTTGTTCTTTTATAGATTTTCGTAAAGCATATGATTTTGTCAACAGAGAAAGACTTTGGAAGAGACTTCAGGATAGTGGCGTTTCTAGTAAAATGTTGATAGCAGTTAAGTCTTTATATACGTCTGTATCATCATGTGTAAGACGTGAACAATTTTCAACCGATTGGTTCAACGTGAATGCTGGTTTAAGGCAAGGCTGTCCGCTGTCTCCTATACTTTTTAACTTGTTTATTAATGATTTGGCATTAAAAATCAAATCACTGGGGAAAGGTATAGAACTTGATGACGGTGAAAAGGTGTGCATATTATTATACGCTGATGATGTTGTCCTAATTGCCGATAGTGAGCACGATCTTCAATTTATGTTGCATGAACTTCATAACTGGTGTGATAGTAATATAATGTCTATAAATAATAATAAAAGTAATGTTGTTCACTTTAGGCCAAATTCTGTCCAAAGGACAAATTATATTTTTTTATGTGTGGACCTAATACTGTTGATACCATTGACCGATATGTTTATCTTGGTCTAACTCTGACTGAATATTTGGATTATTCCATTACTGCTAAACTCGTTTCTCAAAGTGCTAGTAGAGCTTTAGGTTTGCTTATAGCTAAATATAAAAGTATGGGTGGTATGCCCTATGATGTTTATACAAAACTGTATGATTCTCTTGTCTGGCCTATTATTTCATATGGAGCTTCTATATGGGGAAATAAATCATTCTCTTGTATAAATGCTATACAACATAGAGCCATGAGGTTTTACTTAGGAGTAGGCAAATACACTCCAGTGGCCGCGTTATCAGGTGATATGGGTTGGATACCTCCTTGTATTAAACAATGGAAACATGTTTGTAACCATTGGAGTCGTAATGTAAATCTTAACAATACAAGGATAAATAAACGTATCTCAAAAAGCGAAACTCTGTTTTATATTCTGAATTATGTGTTACTATTATTATTTATTTTACTTGTAGTGAGCTGGTAAGTGTTCTTTTTTAAAGTTAATTTCATCATATTTTTTGTTGTAAATAATGCATTCAATTTTAGATAAGAAGTAAGGTTTTATAACGACGTTGAGAAGTCCGTGCTAATCAGTACACTCCAGATCTGATCTGGGTTGTTATCTGATTTTTTATACTATTTATTAAGGTTTCAGTAGCCGTTGCGATTCTCTAACTCTTATATTAATATTTCTATTTTAAGTACTTTTTAGACATTGATTGATTGATTGATTCTTTATTTCCTCCATAATGTAAAATATACAGGAGAGTCAAAATAACATATATACACAGTGAATACACATACACAAAAACAAATAGACAGTACATGACAGTTAAGTTATATACAAGAACAAGAACAAATTTATACAAAACAAACAAATATTTAAACTTGACAGTTTGACTTATTTAACATATGTACAAACGGACGGAGATTAACAGGAAATGTTCCTCCACTTAATAATGAAGTATATGTGTAGAAATAATATTTATTCAAGTACTCTTGCCATAGATAATCCAAAGGCCGACATGTCTTGCCGAAACGAAACACAAGAACATACACTTCTTGGATTCTTGGATTGACATAAGTTTCATATGTATTTGTTTTCAAACATGATCCTTAGAATTAAGATAAAAAGGATAGCATTTTTGAAGGTTCTAAATATTTCTTTTCAAAGATAAGTTACTGGCAAGCATATAGCAAAAATTTGATTTAAGTTTTAAATCAATTATTAAATTTAAAATTCTATCTTGATATAATATTCAATACAAACATTTATTATGCAAAGTATTTGTAAATAAAAGATAGTCTCATTAGTTCAAAGAAACTTAACATACTTTAAATAGGAGCCCTATATATACACAATATTTAAAGATTTCGTCATATGATGTAAGTATCTGAACGTGGTTTTAGAAATAGCAACCGTTTGTTTGTCCGACATGTTTAAAGACGGAAAGCCGGACACTAATTCTATAATTTGATTAAACGCGCTTAAGTTACAAAGTTGGTCATACTTATTTAAGCCGCATATTTTGTGTATCTTGCATAATAACGAATGCCGCAAGGTATTGTTTGATGAACAAAATAAAATTAAATGTTCAGCTACCGTTTCTGTAATTAATTTGCACTTTGGACAAACAGTTAAATATTTGCGTGCAAATAGTTTACCAATGACAAATATGACAGTTCTACAGTACGGTAAATAATCACGATATAATTGGGAGAAGTACCAGATACTGTTTGGCGTTATTTCCCCTTGTATCTTGAGAAAATTATTAAGACTATAATCTTGGATAAGTCTTGATCTGAAATCAAGTTCGGCTGACTTATGTATATTTGATTTAAGTCTTTTTTTCCATTGTCTTAACGTAGGAAAAAATGCAGTAGAAATATATTCCGTTAAAACGTAAGTTAATTGGTATTTCCCTAATATACGGTAAATGTCTGGCATAAAGCCTTGTGTTTTACGTGGGTGAGACATAAATTGCATAAGTCTATTAGCGAAAATTGTCTGTATTCTAAATCCTTTATTAATGCTGCATAATTGGCCAAACAACAATAACTTCCGCTTATCAATTTCATAT
Source organism: Cyrtodaria siliqua (assembly GCA_037043455.1). Taxonomy (NCBI): domain Eukaryota; kingdom Metazoa; phylum Mollusca; class Bivalvia; order Adapedonta; family Hiatellidae; genus Cyrtodaria; species Cyrtodaria siliqua. Next base: position 5,856 of record JAWPHD010007739.1, read on the forward strand.
TCGATTCTTGTGAGACCGATTAAAGCTAGTGCGACGTCACTACGAGTTTGTTTAGGCAGAGACTGCATATATTTAATACATTGAACATGTACACGCTCTAAAGACTTCAATTGAGTGTCAGAAATGGTGTTCCATAGTTCGCAGCCGTATAATGCCCTCGATAGTACAACCGTTTGATATAAATGTTTTACTGTTATTGGGTGAAAACCATTTTGATGGACGCCACAGTCGGACAATCCAAAGTATGTTTTACGTAGTTTTGTGCATGCGTCTTTAATGTTTTCATTCAGACTCATGTCCTTACTGCATAAAATACCTAAATGAACATATGTGTATGTTTCATCAACAATGTTTTGGCCTAAGTGCCATAGCCTTGGATTCCTCTGTGAATCAGAAAGGCGTTCGTTAAAAACAACAACATTACATTTATTAGCATTATATGTATATTTTTCACGGATAGAGTTGTTATGACATATTGACATAAGTTTTTCTAAGCCGTTCTTAGTGAGTGAACTGAGCACCATATCATCCGCCGATGTTGGGCAACTGTAACCAGTATCATTAATTTTCAGACCGTAGGGTGATTGGTCTAATTTATCCATAAGATCATTAATGAAAACTAAGTATAAATACGGGCTCATTACTTGGCCTTGTCTGGTACCCTGTAAAATGGGGAACCAATCCGAGGATTGGCCTTGTGATTTAACACAGCTATAAACATTTTCAAACATACTTAGAATAATTTTAAAAATAGATTTTTTAATCCCCGTCCTATACAGTTTCAGCATCAAGATGCTATGAGAAACGTGGTCAAATGCTTGTCTCACGTCCAGGAAGCAAGTGAAAAGTTTAGAACTGTTTTCTTTTGCAAAGTAGATACTTTCACGTAAGAGAAAGGACGTCATTTTACAATTAATATTTCTTTGAAATCCTCCTTGTAATGTGTTAAACTTGAGCGTACTAGACTGTTCTAAAATGTTAAGTAACACTTTTTCATATACCTTTAACATGGTAGAACAGAGAGAAATAGCCCTGTAACTATTAGGGTCCATTTTGTTTTTATTATTTCCTTTGTAAAGGGTCGAAATAATACCCTTTTTCATATCAACGGGTATATGTGACAATGACGACATATAATTGAATAATTTTGTAATAGCGGCAAGTAAAATCGGGCCACCGTAAATTATATTTTCGTAATAAATGAGATCATTGCCACAGGCTTTTTTCTTTTTACAGGATGTTAATGCCTTTTCAACCATATATATAGTTATAACGATATCGTCGCACCGATGATAAGTTAATTGCGACTTAATGTTCGATAACTCTTCATCGCATGAATTTGCATAAGCGGATTCAAAACTATTATCTTTAGGCGTGTAGAGTTCGGAAAAATAATTTTTCCAGCCCATATTTATATCGATGGGATTTTCGCAAGATTGTCCATTAAAATTCATTTTAAGGGTAGTTTCTACTTTTTTATTTCTTTTCCGTCTATTAATCAATTTCCAAAACTCATTATTGTCCATTTCCGCCGCTATATCAATTTCTCGCTCTAAGCTAGATAAATAATTTTGGACGGTGGCACGATGAGTTTTGCGGAAAACATTTTTCGATGCCTTATACTTTTTATAGCTTGCGGATGAAACATTGCGTGGGCGATTTTCATTTAACCAATTAACCCTTTTTAGATTCATTTCATTGTGTAAATTTGTTAATTCGCGATTCCAATACGGTTTTATAAATGGTTTGAACTTTGATATAGGAATGCATCTATTTGTCGCATTGTTTACTACATTAACGATGGCTGAATAAAATGAGTCAACGTCATCCAACGAAGATATCTGTGATAAAAGCAACATATTTAACGTTTTGTCGTTATTTAAGAAATGTGTGTAATTATCTATGTTTTTCTGTTTAACGTTATGCCAATTAATATTATGATACGTACTGTTTGAACGAGATATATTTTCAACTTCGCATTCGATTTTGCAAACTATCGGGCGATGGGTCGAAACATTTAAGCAATTATCGTCCATAATTCGGCATGATTTTATAATTTCAATATTTTCTGATTGGATTAGTATGTGATCAATGAGTGTCTCACGGTCACTGTTATATGGTACATTACTAAATTCTGCTCCGGAGCATAACTCGAGGGCATTTACGGCTAGCAAACTATAATTAAGCATCAAATCTACCAGCAATTTTCCTCGACTATCAAGTTTAAAATCGCGTTGGTTTCGAGAAGCTAATTCTGTATTATAATCTCCCATTAAAAATGTTATACCCTTTGTTTTGTATATGCATAATAAAGTACTTATTTCGTCTATACAGCTATTATACGTGGCAATAGAGTGGTTTTTACATGGTAAGTATAATTGAAATACAAATATAGAATGTCCTATGGTAGGCTTTATCTGGATGCCTAAAACGTATTTACTGTCAATGTGTAAAGGTGAAACAATGTCATTTAAACGCTTATTCCAGAATATGCAAATCCCACCCTTACCAACTCTCCGGTTGCTTGGCAACATGAGATCAGGATCAGATATTGAATGACATGAAAAATTATTGTTAATACAATCAAGAAAATGTAAGTCGTGATTGAATAACCAGTGTTCGGCAATGCCGCAAACATCTATATAATTGTTTTGTAAAAAATCGCTCAAATAACTCGCGCTTGACATTATTCCGGTCGCATTCCATGTAGCAATATTAAGACATATGTTTCTAGAGCCTGACATGATTACTAGTAATCAAGATCACAGTCAGATTCAAGCGCTGCATAACGGTTCGAGTCCGTGTAATTGACCCGGCCCCACTCAGCTCGCGTGTATTTCGACGTTTGTGAGAACCTATTAGAGTTATAACTGTTCGGATTGTCATTAACAAAGTCATTGTGACGAGCTTTATATGAACCATACGAAACCCATGGTTTGCAGGTAACTCCTTCGGGCCAAAAACAGGGATCGTCTGTCACATAACAAGCGTTCTCGTCATCTTCAATATGCACGCGAATAACCACAGAGTTTCCGTATCTAGGTTTCCTAAATATTGTAACCCTGGAAACCTTTGGACCGCGCTTTTCAATATAGCTTTTGATCACGGGTTCAGTAATATTCGACTGAAAGCCTCCTACATAAAACCGTTTAGGACGTCTCACGACATACTTTTGAAAGTCGTCCGCTTCATCCGCGCATGACCTCGCCGTATCAACATCGGGGTTGCCACTACTAAATCTGTGGTTAACACCAGTGGACGTGGCCATTTCTCGGTTTATCATGCCGAAATTGACTTCTCTTAAAGTACGTCCGCGTTTTTTATGTTTATGTCCATATTGTTTTTTTGGTTCGCGCGACTTTGTATTAACAATGGTGGGGATTACTAGATTACCAAATAATTGGTCATTCTCATGATCGCTCGTGGCGGTATCATTACCATTGAACTGGTTATTTACAACGGCTGAATAAAGCTCCGTTTGTTGTGGCGGATGTGATTCTGCAATTAATATGTCCTCATACACAGAAGCAGACTGCAAAACTGTATCGCCCGTATTGGGCACTGGGATTGGTACACTAGTTTGGGTAGAGGGTATGAGTGTGGGAGGGGTTATTGGGGTGTTTGTATTGCACTCTGGTGTCTGAGTATGAGGAACCGGTATAGCATGACTGTTGGAGCCAGCACTCACTTGTGATTTAAAGTCATTAAACACACTTTTGAGATTTATAACATTGTTTTGCAATAACAGTAAATGTTCGGAGTGGTTTAACAAATCCAGCTTCATGTCCCTCAAAGCAGTTGGGAAAACGGTGTCAGTTTTTATACCGTCCACACTTTTTTGTAGGTCATCTATGGAGCCTTGCATCAGCTTAAAGTCATTGTTGCGTATATTTTCAGTAGCTGCGTTTCGTTGCTTAATAAGCAACATATCGGCTTGGAGGCTAATGACAGTTTCTTTGAGTATTTTAAGCTCAGCTTCGCATTCACATTTATTACTAGAGTGACATGGTGAATGGGTTTTTATTGTTTGTCGGGTCACAGAGCTGAGACGGCTTGGTTTTCTGGAATGATTTGATAAATTAAAACAGTGATATATGTTTATGCATTGACTACTGGACCTACTGCTGTGGCTTTTTGTGAGTCTTATGACACGGCCGTGGCAGTCGGTTCCGATGCTCAATATTTTAACATTGTGAACAGTCATTTGTATATTGATATTGTATAGTCTCTTGTAATTCTAAAAAGAATGGCACAGTTGTATTTTATGAATTGTTGTATTGTAGATAATAGTGTACTGTGATGAGACTTAAATAAACTATTAAACTTACAACGCATTTTCGTGACACGTTGTCCACAGTAAGCTATAATGGTTTTTCTTTTTTCTTGCTTATGATATAATTTTAATAAACAGAACAGAACAGAACATATATTTTATTAAACGTCTACATGCGGTAATTCTAAGGATTTAAACATACTAGGTCTAAACGTATTTATAAAGTATTTAGCATTAACAGAACGTGGGTCGTTCCAGACATGTGTAAAACCATATTCGTTTAACATATATTTTACATTCGATGCTCAATTTTTATAACCATTTTCACAATCTTTCAGTGTCGATGTGTATATGCTTTTAAGTATTATGTTAATTTAAACCAGTATTTAAGTATTCTTACATAACGCGTTATAAACAAAGGTTATCTCTTAATTGAACACAGTAAAAACAAAACCTTTTTCAACATTTATTAACTGTGTAAAAATGTGATTTGAAAAACACACGTAAAGTATCAAAACAGTGTTATTTCAATTTAATTTCAACTAAAATAAGGTCGTGAGGACATCACGAATGACTCGTTGATTTTTACTGTTTAAGTTATCTTCTCATAGTACAATTACGGAATATTGTTTTTGTTTGACTCCACATCTAATCACATAGTACAATATGGATTTTTTGGGCTCCACATTTTTTGTTTTGAGTACAAGGGTGGAAATATGGGATTGTCACATGGGTAAAATGACAAAAAGAGATTGGTTAGATTTATAGATAGATAGGTGTTTATTTATATTTGTTTACATTTGACAAGAATAAATGATATATATAATATATATATATAATCTGTACTCGTTCACTTTGTTGAAACAAAAAACAGTCTGTTCTGCTTTACCTATGTGCTTTGTCATGTTTCAGCAAGGAAAACCAGATACAGATACATCACATTATATTTGAAATAAAGCCGTTAGATCTTTAAAAAAGACGCTTAAAAACACAAAAAGTATGCAAATTTCCACTGAAGACTCAATTGTACACTCATACACGGAAACATTGTCTATTCACTTTCAAGAGCAGCAAACTTGCTGTAAAATATTAACAAGGCTATTAGACTTCCGTCCTTTTCATGTCATTTTCTAAACTTTGTTATTGTCCTGGCTTATTGACGTCATCATTAATTTAATAAACATCAGCTTCCATTTGTTAGTAATTTGACAAAATATTTAAAAATAGTATTCCTGGTAAAGTTAAACGATCATTACGGATCCTGATATGAAACCGCCCTTTAAATCTAACTCGTTCATTTTATTTGAAATAAAGTCGTTAGCTCTTTAAAAAAGACGCTTAAAAACACAAAAAGTATGCAAATTTCCACTGACTCAACTGTACACTCATACACGGAAACATTGTCTAGAGCAGCGTAATGAATTTGGGGACAACGAACGATTGTTTTGCTTTAATGCATGTTTTGTTTAATAAATTATTAATTGACAGCCGGTTCAGTTTAACGATGTGCTATTTTTCGATTCAGTTTTAGTTTCCTTGCTTACAAATTAGACCCATTATTACTATTACACACACACGAATGTTTTCCTGCATAGTCTAGATCATCTGCGACGCTTACTTGTTTTTAAGACAAAAACCTAGAACAGTTCTCTTAAACAAAGCTTTACTTTTGACGAGATTCTGGTATCGTTTCTGATTGGCTGAGACATAAACACCTGCTATCCAAGATATACATAAAAGCAGAAAGACAATAAAAAATTTAATAAACAAAGAGGGAAACTTCATCATTATATCGACAAACTAAATGCGGATGGTTTGAAATATTTTAATAAATAAAAAGTACGGTCACGTGCTTCCGCTTTCAAATTTGTTTCTGCACAAATGGTATTTGTTTCTGTACAAATGGTGAAGACGTTTGTATACTGAAAAGAAAACGAAACGCATAATGGAAATTTCCGCTATATGCTGTATGTGTAATATGATACTGATAATCGACAGGGCGAAACTAGGCCTGTCCTTTCGGAAAGAAGGTTTAAACAGCACCGAACACACCAATGATTACCCCTTTAAAGTTTCATTATAGACAGAATGCACATGTGTCTCAAGCAGAGGAGCAAACTTAGGCTTTAAACGTTGCCATCTCTTAACATTAAACACAATACTGAAATGCCTTGACTTTTCAAGCGAAACTTCAACATTAAACAATTTCGTGTAACAATTATACTTTGATTAAAACGTCTACTACATGACGGAGTTGTCCTTTCTGTAATTAGTTGTAATTAGTTGTAGACTCTTTTTGTACAAAATATGCACGTTGATATATATCTGGAATATTACGTGGAATGAGGTGGATATATAATAGTGTAATATAGGCAACTTTTTTATTATGCGTTTCTTTTTCCTTTCAGTATATTTACAGTGTTCTGTATTGTACTTAGTTTGACCTTATATTAAATATTTATTGAAATATTTAGTACAGTAAGTGTCACATAAATATGACATGACGACACTTATTATTTTAAAGGATACATTGCAATATTGGCATTAAAAGTTTTACCTCGATTTATTAATCCAGTATTAGTCGTACTTTAAATCTGCTTTCATATATTTCAATATTTTTTTAGAGTTTTCATTACTTTTCCGTATTGCCTATTTTAGCATCCGTTTGGGTTGTACTGCAAGGTATGAAAGTCGTGGAGGGACTTTTAACTTCATTATTTCAAGATGTATGACTTAATGACTTGTCATTGAGTATTTGGTGTGTGGTTTTCTAGGCTTTTGCTGTTTATATTCATATAAACATGATCATTGATGTGTTATATTGTCTATTAATGCTGCCTTGTTTGTTAGAGAATATAACCTGGTGGGGGATATCTTTATTTACAATGTCCCGTTTTATTGGGATGACAATAGGGTTAGGTCCGGGACTGGTGTGTTAAAATACACGTTTAATGCTCCTTTAAAAACGTTCATATTGGCGAGCATCAACGTGCATTGATTGTTGCAAATTTCACGACTGGACATTCCCAACGGAATCTGTTGGGAAGGTTTCACGCTTTTTAAACAGCTTTATTTGTATATTTTACAGATTGCAAGATTATTTTTTTGAGTCGATTACATTATAAAATGTGCATGCCGCGATGAAATATCCCAGATCACGAATATATTCACATATTTCCGAATTATCGAAACTTACCATCTTACCCAGAGTTCCATGCGCATACTAAGTTCACCGTAAAGAATAGAACCGTTTATTGCTACAATCATGGCATATAAACGTAAAACATTGTGTAGTGGGTTTAAAATACACATAGTTCATGCCGATTTAAAAGTTGTTGGTTTTTATGTTGATAGTATTGTTAAAAAAATACTTGTTTTATTCTTTGACAAGACTCTGCCTCATGCTTAAATAGTAATAAAGAGAATATAAAAAATATAAAAAATGTTATTTTATTACAATTAGCAATGTGTTTAAAAGTGTCAGTGTGCGTGCGGGCGTGCGTGTGTGTGTGTTGGCTGGGCGAGGGAGAAGTGGAGGGGCGAGTGAATGGGACTGTCCAAGCCATATATCAGCCAATTTTCGATGGCTAATATAGATCTATCGTAAATATTAAATTAATTTTCCAGGTGCCTGAATTGATAACTGTAATTTTCTGTTAGACAGATATCTCTTTATGACACTATTTCATAACATCTGAACATTCCTTCCAATGATTATCAATTTTTTTATTATTACCTAAAAAATATGCATTCAAGAACGGTGTATGATTTTTTTAATTCTATTCTTGATGCTTAATGTGCTTTCTAAACGATTGGCAGAAACAAGTTAATACTTAGTTTCAGGTATAATAAGTAGTTCTGTATAGAGCACATGGGTTAATGTTTCTTTATGGTGGCAGTAATTAGAAGTAGGACTATCTACAACTTTAATCATATGTAAAAATCTTCTTGCTGGGAAAATTCTGTAGTTAACCTTATTCGTATTTGGAACCATTGTAATGTTGTGTTTTCCGTACGTTAGAAAGGTGCTATATATATATTTCTCTCCAAGTGTTTTCCTTTTAGAATACATTTCTTCCCATTTTGTTTTACTGTTGTTTTGATTGAGGATATTATAGAGATTTTTTTTACAATGAATTTCAATATTTTTCAGTTTTTTTAATGTGGCTTCCCTGAATCCGCCCCTCCACACCCCACTCCCGCACCCACACCCTCTCTCTCTCTCTCTCTCTCTCTCTCTCTCTCTCTCTCTCTCTCTCCAATTAAACATTTTTCATTTGAGTACTAGTGTCAGTTGTATTATTTCGTAAACAAGTTCACCATGATCCAGGTGCGGATCCAGGATTTCAATTTCTTTCAGGAGTCAGTGTGAAGGGGTAATTATATAATAAATATTCCATCACCCTACGCCCATTACCTTTTGTTAACCTAAGGCGTGAAAACTTTATACTTGGTACATTATATACAACGCAGTTTCGTGACACGTTGTCCACAGTAAGCTCTAATGGTTTTCCTTTGTTCTTGCTTATGATATAATTTTCATAAACCTGAAGGTCTGAGCCTAAACTCTGCTATAAATGCCGGTATATTTCAGCCGTGCTATACATGACAGAACATGGTCTACTCAAAGGTTTACACCAGCTCAAAGCTAATCGCGCAGGAGGACCGGATATGTATATGAATGAGTTCATGCACGGTAAACATATTTTAGCACCATACATAATTAAATTGTTTAATAATTTTGTTGAAATTTGTTATTTTCCAGAAAGCTGGTCAGAGGGTTATGTTATTCCCCTCCATAAAAAGGGAAATATAAATGACGTTGAAAACTATCGAGGCATAACTCTATTAAGCACACTGGGGAAATTATTTACACGGGTTTTGAATAATAGACTTACTGATTGGACAGAAAATTATAGTGTTTATATTGAGGCACAAGGCGTTATTAGAGCTAACATGGGATCAATAGATAACATTTAAATTGTGTTACAAGGGCTTATAACTAATTTTAATAATAGGAGTAAACAATTGTGTTGTGTCTTTGTTGACTTCACGAAAGCTTTTGATTATGTTGTTCGTGACAACTTATGGTTCAAACCGATAACGTTAGGTGTGCGTGGTAAATATATATAATGTTATTAAATCTATATATACTTCTTTAAAATCAAGAGTGAAATAGTGTAATGACCTCAGTGAGGGGTACACATGTACGCTTGGAGTAAGACAAGGGGAATGTTTATCACCTTTTCTTTTTTCAATGTTTCTAAAGGATATTGAAGATGAATTTATAAAACATGGTATTGACGGAATTAATGTTCATATATTTAAAGTATTTCTCATATTGTTTAAATGATAATGCATTAGATATTGTTAATAGGTTTAACTATTTAGGCATAGTCTTTACAACGGGTGGATCATTGACCGATGCACAGGCAACATTTGCAAGACAGGCTTTAAAGGCAATATTTAAAATAAACAAATGCCTATGTAAAATTACTGAGTTATCTATCGAACACAGATTAGATTTATTTGATAAATCAATCACGCCAATTTTAAACTATGGGGCTGCAGTTTGGGGTTTTACAAACGCTAAAGCAATAGAAAGAGTGCATCTTACATTCTGTAAGAATATATCAAGTGTAAAGAAGACAAAGCAAAATGAGTGTATATATGGAGAGTTGGGCAGAAAATCCTTTTTATGTCAACGGCATTTTATTATAATAAAGTACTGGCTCAACATATTACATAGTAGTAAAAATAAGTATGTAAAAATAGTTTATGATATGATGATCAATGACATAACTGGTCAGCCGAATAAATTTAACTGGGCTTTACTATTACGTGATCTTTTGTGTATATGGGTCTCCGTGATCCGCACAAAGTGAGGAAACGTTGAAATATTTTTGCTCGTTGTCAAACACAGACTTCATAATAATTTTATACAAAACTGGCATGACAGATTGCAAGAATAGCAGAGCTTTATTTTATAATTGTAAAGAGAATTTTAGATTTCGTCACACAGACTTGAGATAAAGCTGGACGTTGGAGCAAACCATATAGAACACCGGTTAATGACAGGAAATGTAAATTGTGCCAGTCTTTAGAAGATGAATTCCATTTTGTTTTAGTATGTCCTTTATATACAGACATAAGAAAACACTATATTAAAACGTACTATTTCATGCGTCCGATTATGAAAAAGTTCATTTCTCTGATTAATTTTACATGTAAAAAGCAAATAAGGAATCTAGTTGTTTTAATTTATAAGGCTTTTAATAAAAGAAATGAGTATCTTTTTCCAAATAGGTAATACGAATTAATGTTTTAACGATATACATGTACTATTTATACATGCACTGTGTTGTATAGAAACAGTATTTAACTCAAAATGGTATCACATTCTCCATTGGATATACATCCACTTAACTGTGTAAAATTACTAAGTTTGGTACTATTTTGTTACATTGTCTGTCATATATATATGTACCACAAGGGCCTTAGTGCCTTTTGGATTTTGAAATAAACTATCTATCTATCTATCTCAATTTTACACGCGCGTGGTTGTAATGTTTACACACAACCTGTCAAACACGACTACCAATTATCAAAACTGCACTCCTTGACATTGGATTTGCCCAATAATATACACAGGCGATTGGCTGCAATGAATAATCAAAACATGGGCCACCCTCATATAATGCTATTTCTTGATTGGATCGAGCTGTTATTTTTTACTGAAAACTGCAACGCCTTAAAACTTCTTGCACATGCGTAGTTGGATAAATGACTATGGTACAAAACTTTTATAACATATTTTTCTCGTATGCGATTTATTCTGCACTCTCGGGCCTGCGGCCCTCGAGAAGCAGTATAAATCGCATAAACGTGTATTGTAATAGGAACGATCTTGTTAATCACACGCACGCTGAAATTTTGAATTTTGAATTTAGAATTTTGACATTTTTAAATCTTGAAATTCTGAATTTTGGAATTTTGAATTTTGAAATTATGATTTTTGGAATTTTGAATTTTGAAATTTTGAAATTTTGAAATTTTGAAATTTTGAATTTTGAAATTTTGAAATTTTGAATTTTGAATATTCATGGAAATTGAATTGTTCATACTTATTTTTCACAGGTCAATATACAAAAGTCAATATACGTTTTTCAGGTCAATATACCTTTTTATTTTTAATCATGTGATCAATTTTTAACCAAATGTATTATTTGAATAATTTGATTTAATAATAAAAACCAATGAAAGTTAAAAAAAAAAAAAAGAATAAAAAAAAGGGAATCAGCAGGCTTAAACCCTACCTTCCTGAGGCTTCTGAATGTTTCGTCGCTAATATACACATAATAGTAATGATTTCAGTAGACTGGTTTACGAAAACGTCATTTGAGCTTTTTCAGACGAGTTCTCTAGGAATTCAAGTTGTAAAGCATGTTTATAGCTGAAAAACTCAAAGAAACTATTCATTACTACCTTACCATGTGCAATTACTAAAGCTATTTAAGAGTCGCTGCCGTTCCGGCAGCGAATAACATACCCACAAACAGTATTTTAACCAGGTTCGCAGACATAATATATAAGTCGATTGATACATGTTAAGTAGTTAATAAAGTTAATAAACATAAACATAGCCAACCGGATTGGTTTGATGATGAATGCAAAATCCTGAAAAAGGAAAAGTACAAACTGCTGCATAAATATCGACACAATAGGACAAAAAAAATTCATTATATTACGACAAGGACAACATTTAAAATTACATGCAAAAAAAGCAAGAAGATAGGATAGTGCAAGCGATTCGAAAACATTTTGGAAGCTCTTTAAAAGGTTAAATGGTCAAAGCAATAAACCACGTGAAAGTAATATTAGCACTAAGCGAGGTTACGAATACTTCAAAACCTTATTCGACAGCAATAACTCGAACTCTACATTTCATGACACTGAATTAAGCGAAGAAGATATAGCAGAGCTTTTGCAGGAGACCCCCGAAAATTAGATAAAATATATTATTATGAATTTCGAACTCACCTATAACAAATGAAGAAATAATTGAATCAGCTAGGGCTTTAAAAATGATAAAGCACCTGGGTGCCGTTTCACGAAGCATCGTAAATTTACGTTCAATATTATCGAAAGTTTTTCACTTATTTCACTTACGAAAAAGTTAAGAATTTCTTATGCGTGTTTCTCGAACATCATCGTAAGTATTTGCGTACGGCTACGATAAAAATCAAAGTACCGAAGGTACTGAGAGCATGGTGAACTATGATGAAATTGCGTCTTAGAATAATGTCGTGTTTGATTACACTGAAATGAAACCGGAACTGGATTCAAAATCCATGCTGTTTCTTTAAAAAGCTTTGATAAATCTCGAACAAGATTTGAGAAACCGGGAATCCTGCTCTCGGGATGGATTCGTGCAGATTCAAGACGGATCATTCGGAACATTTCGGCCAATGATGCTACGAATGACAACAGATCAGGCCTAAAAAGAGTGTTTGTTTCGGGAAACATCTTCATAAACTGTTATTTCATTTAAAAAATAAAACATTCAATAGTAAATAAACTTAATAAACCTGACAATCCTGTATTACTAATCAAAAGCTGTTCTTGTGTACAATGTTTTGCCATTTGCAGGCTTTGAAGGACAGATTTAAATTCAATGATTCCAAGACATATTATGGCTTTTAATATTAAAATTTACCCAAGGGTTAAAATATTCATAAAGACCAGGCATTCACAATTTACCAAATAATTTATATTAACTTGCTAACTAGGGTTAAACAACAAACCACATTAAAAATACACTCACAAAATATTAATGACTAGTAAATATTTCCGTGTGTTTACTCTAATTATTATTTTGTTCATGATGACATCATTTCATTCATTTATATTTACATTTCTAATGTAAGTACTTGTATAACACATACAAAACTAGAAACATCCATTTGACCATGAATCACATTTTTAATTGCTTCACGCCACTTAAAACTATGGCGTTTCAAGAAAAAAAAGACTGACGTTTGACGTGACTATACCATTAAAGGTTAGGAAGGCGAGGCTAAACGTTTACGCTGTCACATTTGTCGTGATAAATATAGGTGTTATTCTGTATTTTTATCAATTTAGAGAAGAAAATGGTTGAGAAACGAGACATATGGGTATTGATTGAGTACAATAATAATATAAATTTAAGGAATAAATTTTATTTTTTTAACATTCATGGGACTATGAATAGCATCAGGTCGCGAGCAAAGTTAACAATCCCTTCTGGATTCACTTAATTTGCACGTGACCTGATGTTATTCAGTGCCATGAATTTAAAAAATAAAATATATTCCTTAAATACATTGGATTGAGCAATAATGTAGTGGTTTAGTGGTAAATGCACATTCTGGCCTTTGGCCGAAAGCTAATAAATTGAGTAAACACATAGAAATGTTTATTGTACAGATCCCTATGGGTCACAAAAGTATACTCTGTAAAAAAAAGTTTTGGACCATAGCAGTGTTCGAACCCGTACAATGATCGCTGAACCTTGACATTCGATCATAACCCTTATTATCTCAGTTGATAATTCACAACAGATCAACAATCAACAATAATTACAATGAAATTTTGCGAAAAAATAATAATCTTTTTATTGGTTACTCGAATGCGTCCGTAACTGTTACTTTTTATGGACTTTGCAACATTTTTTACAGACCCTTTGTGTGTTCGCGATATTTTTTTAAAATCAAATCTTGTTTGGAATTTTATGTTTCTGGTACCAAATCAACCAGGTAGGGTAGACCTTGGTTACTAAAAAAGATACTTAAATTCTGTCCGCTAGTTTTATTTTTATATGACTTTATATACCCTGGTCCAAAACTTTTTTTTACCGAGTATAGAAGCAAACATTTTTTGAAGCCTCAGATTATTGAGATAAAGCCAAAAAATAGGTGTGTTTCCCCTCGGCCGACCGACCCTATACTTTTTTAAGCAAACAAATAATCCCTACCCACCTACCCTATTTTATTTAGAGCTGCAAGGGGAAATACACCTCTTTTTTGGTCTATTACAAATTGTGTATCTTATGTTATGTTATGTTTTTATATATATATATCACTAATTTTCTTATTCATTCAGATTCATTTATAATATCAACAAAGCAATGCTATACAGAACTACAGTATTCCTAAAATCTATTTTCAGTTTTAGCATTTGATTAAAACGTACGGATTAACCAAAAAATTATCAATTAGTTATGTATGGCGGCCAGTTTAATTGGTGGAGGAAGACCTCAGCTATTGAGACGAACTCCGATACAAAATTCCCCGCCATTCTGTCAAAGCTACGCAATTTCATCTAATGAGATTCAATTTCGGTACAGTCTGGCGGCGTTCTGTTCTGTCACACATGTATTCATAAAACATCAATATATATTTACGATTACATTGTTCAGAATGTAATGACCTCCTCTTACAGAGACGCGCGGGAATGGTTACCGTCCGTGTTATCGAGGTATAGAAAGGCGGTGTGTACCAGTAGGGTACCAGATGAAATGGAGAAGGAATTAACCATTAGTGACCAAAATTATTAAATAGTATATGAATATTATAAAGGCCGTGTCACAACATATATGTATAGTTCTTAAAGATATAAATGGAAGATATGCGTTTGATGGTGTTGCAAGAGAAATAAATTATAAAATTAACTGGTTACAAATCTTAAACTATCCCAGGAGAGAGATCATACGGCGTATGAATATATTGTTGGACATTTTATGCAAGATCACGTGATGATCACGTGATGATGATGATTGATCTATTTATAGACCGCACAGCAAAACGATGGAACAATAGATGAAATAGCTACATAAACAATATATAACTTAAACAATGTATCGAAGAAATTATTTGAAATTTCTAAATGACATTACCATATTTGTATCCGCACTAGAAAAGAAGAAACACCTGTTAAAATATGGGTCTTCTTTTTCAGGCAATGCGTCGATTCATCATTGAGACTGTAGTTAGGATTCGTGAAAAAACACGGTAACTATAGCTTGGTGAACAAGTTCACCATGCTAAAAATCGTAAGTTTTTCGTAGAATACTCTTCAATACGGAAGATAAGCATTTTCATCGTAGCAAAGTCGACATCCTGTCCTTAAGGTGTAACACGCCCATTGATTGTTGCATTGCGTTGTGTGTGAATTAAAAATTAAATGCCATGTTGTCATTCATATCTAGACCCAAATTAAAAATGAATAACTTACATTCTCATCGCAAATGACACATATGCTGCCAAAAAATCCACAGAAAAATGGGTCCATGTATCTTCTAAGAAAGAACTTGCCTCATGAATGAATGCTCCCTTTAAAAACGTAAACACTGAGATGCCATAATATTGTATTTATACACTCATTTCCATATAAGCAAAACCAATTAAAAACTCATAATTTTAACACGACAATGCTTGAAAAATGTAACAAATAGATCAACAATGTGATATAACCCAAAAACAGCACTTTAAATTAGTGAAAATGCCTTTTTTTACAAAAAGAAATGAGAATTATTTATTGACGCCATTATGCAATACCCCAGGCCGACACTTCCTGTGTTGCAATAGGTGTGCTACACCTACTTAAATGAAGAGCACCTGTCCCACAAAATTGAGCTTATTAAATTAAAATCTATACTATGTACTTGGCAATCTATAATACTATGACGCTGCAATATGACATCGGACGTCAAGAAAAAAGACGTATATTGACGGTATTATTGTGTCGTTAATTGGATGTTGTACACTTTACTTAAAAAGTATTTTATTTCTCTTGAACGCGCGACTATTATGGCAGGCAAATGACGAAGCTGCCTTTACGCCAAAACACTGGGCTTGCTCATTATTTCACCCTTAAAAAAAGTACGACTCAGTAGAATGACAAAAAAATAAGCTGCGAATCTACAAGAATGTTGAAATGTCAGATGCCATTGTTGACACATTTGCCGAACTTCAAAAGGAATTGTATAATGTGCATGAGTCAGGAACATAAACAATCCAACATCTTAAAGTTACGGTAATGTAATAGTATACTTGTATACTTAAAGTTATGGTTATGTAATAGTATACTTGTATACTGTAATTGTATACTTGTATACTTAAAGTTACGGTTATGTAATAGTATACTTGTATACTGTAATAGTATACTTGTATACTTAAAGTTACGGTTATGTAATAGTATACGTGTATACTGTAATAGTATACTTGTATCTAGAGACACGATTAGTCCATGAGTATTTATAATTTAGAAAATATTATATCAAACAAAATGTAAGGTTTTGCAGAGACGTGTAATCAACCATTCTTAAATCACTGGGTTTTGATATCGTGCTTGCTTTAACTGGAGTGTACAATGTTTCAGATTAACAGATTACTCATATGAAAATATGTATTAGCAAGATCCGTCCAATCCAAAAGCATAATGCATAACCAGCAGTGTGCTTTTTTACTTCTTCAGAATTTTGATTTTGTTTGATGCAACTAGTTACGTGAATTTATATCCTATTAATGTATGCCGTCGTTGTAAGTTACAATAATAATCGCAGTCTTCGTATATGTTACTTTGTATACCCTAGCCTTCCGGTTATTATATCGTTCAAATAAAGTATAATTCTATCACAAAACAAGAATACTAACTATTTTTAACGATTTATACTACAAAACTACCTGATTCGTCTACTTTTCCAGACCTAACTTGCGTTAAAATTAAATCCATACGGATAAAGTGTCCTAGTTCAGTTCGTATGCACAAACAGTCCAGACTCTAGTGCATCTATATACCTTTAGGGTGTCCTAATGATTAAAAGGTGGAGGGACTATAATCCTTTAGAACCAGACGCATGCACGCATGGCAGATCTATTTGAATTGACACCCATCCCCTCCAGTAGTATTACTTCTATATGTGGTCGTGCGCATGAAGGTCCTTTGTAATTCTCCAATAAGCATTAGTATCATCTATTTTGTTTGTTTGATGTTTAACGTCAATTTTCAGCACGTTTTAGGCTATCTATGACGGTCTATATTTTGTGGTGGAGGCATACCATCCTGGCACTTATTCCTGGGCAGAACCAGTACAGTACACCTCCCGCCATCCGTACGAATCATATAATCACCGATGGTTTCTAATATCATCGACGGTTGCTATATTAGCTAATAGGGCCACCAATTCACCTAGGTATTTTCTAATGCTGCAAGATTCAAGATTTATCGTAATAGCGCTAGTTATCACTATATATACGTGTAATTATCTCTAGTTATCACTATATATACGTGTAATTATCTCTAGTTATCACTATATATACGTGTAATTATCTCTAGTTCTGAAACGACTAATGACACGCTAAACAATGGTAACTAAAGGTCTCAGTTAGAGTAGATCTAGTTGTTTTGATCATTTCTTCGCGAGTACTGAACTGATTTTGATCAAATAAAGAACACATACATCTGCTAAGCGAGCCCTTTTCCCCTCCTCGGACAAACTTATTCTTGATCACCTGAATCAAACTTTTCCAACTGACATTAGTGACGAAGCAACGTGTTCGCTTAGAAAGGGTACTCCGTTAGATATTCACCAGAAATAAATGATTCGAGACTTGTACTAGCCGTGTACGCGATCTAAAAGCCAAGCGGTTTAGTGGGACATATATCCGAATAGTAATTTGTAACCAAATCTTGTATCGACCAACCAAAAATGTAATAATTAATAAAGATGAATTAAATTGTTTCAATTGCAAAAGAATATAAGAATCTTTCATGGGTATCCGATGAAGATAGGCAATTGCAGCCCGAGGTATAAGTGTTTTTATCGGAACCAAGCTCTGTCGAGGTTCCGATTAAAACACTTATACCAAGGGTTGGAATTCCTTATCTGAACCAAATACCCATAATAGATTATTTTTCTTGCATATCAGAGACATGTTGTGCGCCGCCATCTACTAACGTTTTGCATGTTTTCCTGCATACCGGATGTTGGTGAGTGCGTGATTTTTATCTTCACCCATACAGATTATAAGAATCTTTCATGGGTATCCGGTGAAGATTATAAGAATCTATCATGGGTATCCGGTGAAGATAGGGAATTCCAAGGTTCCGATTAAAATACTCATACCGAGGGTTGGAATTCCCTATCTGAACCGAATACCCATGATAGATTCTTTTTCTGGCATATCATTGCATATCACAGACATGTTGTGCGTTGACGCCGTAAGCTACTAACGTTTTACATGTTTTCCTGCATACCGGATGTTGGCGCGCGTGAATTTGATCTCGACTCTAGGGTGAGATGGAAATATCTAGCCCCGGTGAAATGACGGATATCCTTGTCCGGTATGCAAGAAAGGCAATTCCGACCCGAGGTAGAAGTGTTTTTATCGGAACCGAGGCTCTGTCGAGGTTTCGATTAAAACACTTATACCGAGGGTTGGAATTCCCTATCTGAACCGAATACCCATGATAGATTCCATCTGTGCATATCAGAGATTAACGTTTTGCTTGTTTTCCTGCATACCGGATGTTGGCGCGCGTGAATTTTATCTCGATCCTAGGGTGAGATTGAAATTTCTTGTATACCGGACAAGGATATCCGTCATTTTACCGGGGCTAAATATTTCCATCTCACCCTAGGGTCGAGATAAAATCCACGCGCGCGAGCATCCGGTATGCAGGAATACATACAAAACGTTAGTAGCTGGCGGCGTCAACGCACAACATGTCTCTGATATGTAAGAAAAAGAATCTATCATGGGTATTCGGTTCAGATAGGAAATTCCAACCCTCGGTATAAGTGTTTTAATCGGAACCTCGGTTCCGATAAAAACACTTATGCCTCGGGTTGGAATTCCCTATCCTCACCGGATACCCATGATAGATTCTTTTTCTTACATATCAGAGACATGTTGTTCGCCCGGTAAAATGACGGATAGCCTTATCTGGTATGCAAGAAACATATAGGCATACAGGAATTAAATCACTGCGGTGTTCATGCCTGGTGTAGCGAAAGGAGTTTCCACATATATAATCCCTAACCTTTGTGTGATAAAAGGCATTTTTGAGTATTTAAGCCTGTTTTTCTGGTTGAAACAACTTTATTGACTTGTTTGTGAGAGTCAAGAACCATCTGCATGGTTGTATGATGATTTATTTATCAACTTGAACGTTTTGAAAGTGAAAGTAGAACACATTAAGAGGTGTCGAATGAATGCAGTTCTGATAAGTTACGAAACACAACAAATTTCCGGTTACATTTTTAATATAGTTTGTTTCTCATGTAAAACTTATTTTTAAAAAATATGTAAGAATAGCCGACGACGGCATAGGGTCTGATCAAAATACACTACTCCATTACAATTAATGTGACCCAGTGGATAGCGCGGTGACTTGAAATCCGGAGGACCCCGGGTCAAGCCTCACCGGCGCCACTCAGTATGTCGTTGTGATCTTGGGCAAAATACTTGCCCATTACCTACACTCCGCGCAGAACCAAATGAATATATTAGTACAGAACCTATCTCTCTCACTTTCGCTTTCAGAAAGAGATAGCGGATGGACTAATTCGGTAACCTTATCTATACTGTGCATACGTTATTATTATTATTTTATTATTATTATTATTAGTATCATTATCATTATTATTATTCAATAGTATATCATTACTTATAGCACGTATATTTAACCCCCCCCCCCCCCCCCCCCCACCAAGTTCTCTCCCCTCTCCTCCCTCCACCCACTGCTGTACCGTTTTACTCTTACCTCATTACCCATGATTATGCTAAACCTTGATTGTACCATTGTACCCTTGTACCCGTCAATGGAAAAAAATGTAACTGCTATTTTTCCTCATGTTGTTACCATGCAAAATGTAACCTGAGTGAAATAAAGTATATGTTGTTGTTGTTGTTGTTGTAGTAAGAGCAAGGCCGATAAACAACTTTTAATTCAATGCAATTACGAGTTTCGACAAATACGACACAGTTAAAAATGATCCCTGTACGTCAGCCACGATAAACAGGCCCGACAGATATTGAGAAATTCAGTTTTCTTCACTTATGGCAGGCTTTATTTCAAGTTATATAGTTGAACAGTTTAAAGTCATAATGCGAAACGTGTCAACCATCCTCTGCTGTGCGTCTGGAATCGTCCCTGAAAGAAATAAGAATGGAATAAAAGACCAGTAATCATCTATCACTGTATAATGTTTAGACTGGCTATCGTCTCAGTTGTTATAGTTTAATTTAATCAGAATCAAAATCAAAATGAAATCTTAAATCTAAAAATGTTTATCAGTATTTTCTGAATTGAGTTGGGGTTTTACAGCGAACCAACACAAGAAAGGTTATATGGCGCCAAACAGGGATGAACATGCCAGGATCATCCTCCATTTACATCTAGATAAAATAAGGAGAATGGGCCTAGAACCTTCTAACCTGCAGAACTGCAAAATCGAATAGAAATTGGCAGTTTTCCCCTACTTATAATGCTCGTTTTCATAAAAAAGGAAGGATTACTTTTTATTATAGGAAATAACTTTCGACTACAACTCGGAGGCTTACATGTAATTAGTGGCGGTAAACCTATAAGAGATGTTTCTTAAATGAGGATTTTGTGTTGTCACTTTCATAACAAGCTTAAAAACATCTACTTCATGCAAATCGAATGATTATTTGCGGAGATATAACAATAGTCTGAAATCGAAAAAAGTCAAATAGATCAAATGTTTAGAACAGCCAATGGACAGTAATAAAATATGCATTTTAGGTACAATTAGGACGATAAATATGCCAATGTATGTCGATTTTCCTGCCAAAATTGATTTTTAAGCACATTCTTTAAAATTGGTGGTATCATACCTTATTATAGTAGCGAATACGAGCTCAACAATGTCAATTTTTCTTTCACAGTATCCTATTTCAGAGGGGTAGGGGAAATATTTAGTGGTTTCATGCCTACCAAACCTGTTGTCATGCAGATTTAGTTGATGTAAACATGTTGCACACATGCAACCCTACATGCTTATACCAAATCAAACATAGGTCAATTGCAAACACTTCACAAACACGTCATTTTAAACACGAAAAAAAAATGAAACTCAAAATTACGGCTTTTATAAACGAAATTGGACTAAAAACGCTCAAAACCTTTGTATAAAACTATGGAAAACTTCTGGGCTTATTTTACCAATTGTTATCGGAAAAGTGTCCCTAGGTACGAATCTGAACGAGTTCTAATTACAGCACGTATCTCTTATAGGTATTATTACCGACAACAAAGATAGTAGAACATTTCGATACTTCTCAAACGTTTGTGAAGCAATCTTATATCATTGATACAAATTCTACCATGTACTCAAATAGTGGCGAACCAGAGCACGTCAGTATAAGCCGTGCCGAGCATGTACAGGTCACTGAAAAAAATGTGTTACATTTGTATGACGGTATAAATGAGGCTGACAGTCAGATACCTTGCGGATAGATTAAAACGGAAGATGATTATGCGATAGTGTCAAACCTTATAGATAGGGTAAACAACCTTACGAAGGACATGTTTATCAACCAATTGCTTTCGGACACAAGCGCAGATGTATTAAACTTAGATTTACGCCGCAGTGTGGCGGCTGTAAAAAGTCTCCCCGTGCTACGAATCAGTAGTGTTATTTGTTACTGGTCCTTTGGGACCAACGAGCGCAATATAGGTGGCTTTGAAGTAGAATACCGCTTAAGCCGGTGCTAGGGGGCGTGAGAAGTGTTGCTTCTTTCATTACTTCTCATGAACAGACTCAATAAAACCGAGTCTGCTGCTTTATTCTCTTAATTGTGTTTGTTGCTCTCAAAGGATCACCTTTATCAGTATTTATTAGAGGATAATAGATATAAGATGTAAGAAGCTGTAAAAGCTACGGAGGGGTATCCCTTTGATCGGAGAATTGAACTTAAGAAGAGGGAAAATACCCGTTCTGGTGAGAGCGTTGACTACAAATTCGCTCGAGATGTTCATGTTATGGTATTAGTTCTTGAAGGAGCTGAGTTCAGCGATAAGAAAGATGTACTAAATATGCGAAGCACGAGTTCCTCTATTGACACAAACATTGCCAGTTAATGTACCGCAAATAATGCAGACATTGAGCTATTGAAACAATAAATCCAGAGACTAAGTGCCGACATGATCGCAACGAAGCAGTCGAGTGCCAGTATCAAACGCGAGCTCTTTGAGGAAATAAACAGACGTTAGTGTTCAGAAGGTTAAATCTGATATTGATGCAGACGTGTCAGAGCTAAGGGAACAAATTCACGCAAATGCTCAATCAATAGACAGATAATGCTCCGACAAAAGTAATGGTAGTGCTTGTCTGAAATCAGATATTATGTATAAGTAGTAAGGTCTGAATTGAATAAATTATCAGATGAAATTAGCCTAAAAGTTGAAAAAGAAATTTGACACTGAGATCACCAAAGTTGCATTACGACTGAAGCGTGTGACATAACTTGAGAAAAATCCAAAAGATTCCAATAGTGTTACTGCGCCTGCTATTTCTAGTATCATAACTGAGGAATCTAACGAGAAGTGTGTTCCTACTTATCCAAAGGATTCTGTTAGCAAACAGGTATGAACAAAGATGTTACCATCCTAAATGAACCAGTCATTCGCGCAGTTGGAAAGTCTCGTGAACTCGGAAGACAGGAGACGAGACCAGAGGCTTCCAGGGGTGATGTATCACGTGAATGTAACACGATTAGTTCATATAAAGATACACTGTTACATAAAGACCTAGACACGCCAACAAGAAGAGGTTACGAGCAAATGTTAACCGAAGGCAGTACCGCTTCTAACCACAACAGCGTTACATCGGTGGTGAACGGCGAGCCTATACCTGTCCGGTGGAATGGTGAAACGCATTCTCCCGCTCGAGCTCAGTTATCATCTGGTGATACAGCTCAATTTAATGATCGGCAGACTATTATTAGTTCTTCACGTGATAGTATCTCACATGTGAATGACACTGATATTGAAGAAGACGACTTTTCAGTATACGTCCGACGAAAAGTTCGCCGTTTCTATGTAGGTGGGTTTAAGTCTAGTTTAACTAAACAAAAACTGATTGACTATGCTGAAAGGAGAGGCGCTACAGTTACGCGGGTTACAATTTTCCCTATGCGGAACAGTAACATGGTTACAATAAGATTAAACGTCGAGGGAGATGACTATGCGTGTAGAGTGACTGAAGAAGGGTTTTGGCCAAGAAACGTGTCATGCAGACCATGGCAGTCATGGAACTCCTACAAAAAGAACTCTTAATAGGGGTATAATGCTAACCCCTCTTTACTTCCTCCGAGACCTAGGTTTTCCTTTCGTAATTTAAAATCGGGAATTCAGGAGTTTCATAGTAAATTTGTTTTAGTTCCTGCAGATAAAGCAGCTAATAATGTAATTATTGTTTGACGCCTACATTACGTCAATGTTTATCTCTGGAACTCGGCAGCACCAATTCGTTTACTCCAGGTAATTCTACTGAGGATGATGTTGTTTCCGCACATATCACTCGGTGCACTACTTTCAAGGATGGTGTAAACGATAAGCAAAATAAACTGCCTACCATGTACTGGATTCCTAAATTACATAAAAATCCATATAAGGCTCGCTTTATTTCTAATTCTAGTGCCTGCACCACAACAAACATCTCCATGCTTTTAACTTCTTGTCTTACTGCCGTTAGAGATCACGTTAAACTATATTGTGATAAAACTTATGAAAAATCTGGGATTATTTATGTTGGTCTATAAAAAATTCAGGAGACGTTCTGGATAAAATTTTCAATAAAGGTCAAGTTTCATCAATAAGCACTTATGACTTCTCTACACTATATACAACCTTACCTCATCACCTTATTAAAACAAGCTAATTTCTCTTATTCAAAAAACATTCGCTAGAGAAAATACTACATTTTTGGCATGTAATAATATTAAAGCGTTTTTCACTAACGGCAGTTTAAACAATTATACTTTATGGACTTGCTATGAAATTTGTGAAGCACTCATCTTCCTATTAGATAATATTTTCGTCAGGTATGGTACCACCGTTTATAGACAAATTATTAGTATCCCTATGGGTACGAACTGTGCACCACTTGTCGCAGATTTGTTTTTATTTTGCTATGAAAGAGATTTCATGTTGAGTCTTTCACCAGATACCCAGGCAGATGTTATTGAAGCTTTTAATGACACCTCTCGGTATCTGGATGACATACTGAACATTGACAACCCTTTCTTTCCAACTATAGTTGATAATATTTATCCTAAAGAACTTCGGCTTAATAAAGAAAATATATCTGATAATAACGCTTCTTTTCTTGATTTAGATCTCTCGATTGAAAATGGTAAAATAATTAGCAAAATCTATGACAAGAGAAATGACTTTAATTTTGACGATTTTGATGTTCCCCAAGCAACTTCTTATGGGGTGTATCTGTCTCAACTTATTCGTTTTTCTAGAGCTTGTACTCGAGTTAAGGACTTTAATATTCGTAATCTTTGTATAACTAAAAAGTTACTCAATCAGGGTTACCGTTACCATAAACTTCGTAAAACCTTTGCAAAATTGTATTATCGTAACCCTGATCTTCTTTCCAAATATAAATGTAATTTAAGGACTCTTCTGCGACAAGGACTATCACAACCTGACTTCTATGGTGATGTGATTTATAAACTTCGTAAGATTCTTAGTCATGATCACTTTCATACTATCTTTGTTAAACTTGTTAAAACAATTATCAAAAGAGGTTATGACCCTATCATTTTGCAACGTACTGCATGCTTGGTGGTGGACCCTTTTACAGTTCGCCACTATGCTTTTCTCTTTAATTGTACGATGACCGGACAGGCTGTGGACCCTATGATTACGCCTACCTAAAGCCCATTGGGACGGTGGCGTTTGATGTTTGTCCATGATCTTTCTTGTCGTGCCCTTAATGGTGTATTCTCTTACTGCTCTGGCTTCTGCCAAGTCATTGAGTACCTTCATTGTGGCTTTCTAGGCTATTGTTTTTTTGTATTATATTTACACGAGCATATTTGTGTTTTACTTATATTGCCTATTGATGCTGCCATGTTGGTTAGAGATTATATCATGGCGGGGATTTCTTTATTTATACTGTCCTGTTTTAATGGGATGACAGTAGGGTAAGTGTGAGGTCTGGTGCACCCTAGAACCGGTTTAACCCCCCAGTGGCCTACTTTGCCACTGACCGTTCCAAGGCGGTAGCCCTATTGTCAACCCTTTTGTGTTTGTGGTGTTGTTTACTTTTATTATTACTTTTGCCTTCTTGTTTGTCTGTTTCCATGTTTGTTTCTGTGTTTTGTTGTTGACTGTCCTCCTTGAATGCTACTTCCCTGTCCGATCTTTTTATATTTCTTTTTCAAGTGAGCGGTATGGCCGTCACTATAGTCATACAGATGTTGATGAAAATGACTATAGCAATTATGAAAATTATTAATGAAAGTAGAAGGACAGTGAGCAAAACATTTTTTTTTATTGTATCTCATGGTTACCATCATGTGTTCTGTGAATATAATGACTTGGAATGCAACAGGTATAATGTCAAGTAGCTCGTATTTGAGCAATGTTTTAGATGAAAAATGTATTGCTATATGCGGGTTATCTGAGCATTGGCTTTTAGAAAGAGATAGTCATTTTCTTGAATCGATTCATATCAATTATACTAGTATATGTGTATCTGATTCTGAACGCACAGACAGTAATCGGAGATACGGTAAAGGTGGTGTTGCACTTCTGTGGAATAGAAAATTGAATGATAATATAAGTACATTAAGCTTTGATGATGACAGAATTGTAGGAATACAACTTCAGTTAACAAATGAAATAGTATTATTTATTGTACAGGTGTATATGCCGAGTAGAAAAATATAAATCATATCTTGAGAAACTTAATGATATTGTTTATCTGTACTCACATAAGGGCAAACTTGTGTTGCTGGGCGATTTTAATGCTCATTTACAGGGCAAGACATTTGTTAAACGAGATGACGGTAAAAGTAACTATCTTAACGAATTTTTATTGGACAATAACTTGATCGCAGTTAATACACTTTCCCTTATGTACTGGGGCCAGTTCTTCATTCGTTTCATACAATGGCCAAAACGAGTCATTAATAGATCATATTCTCTGTCCGATTGAACTCGTTGATCTAGTAAGATCATGTGAAATATTAGAAGATAATTGTCTTAATGTATCTAATGTATCTAACGATAGACCTATTATGTCAACTATTGTATTACCACACTTTGAGCAGATCCCGATGCAAACATATTCAAGCCGTAAAATTATTAAGTGGAATAAGGTAAATGATCAGATAGCAATATATAAGTACCGGTTGACGAGTAGAATAAATTATATGCAATATCCGGTACCACAAACAATGACTGAAGCTAAAGGTATTATCGATGAAATGTAAAATGATGTATGTAAAATTATCAGTGAATCATCTAATGTCTCTTTTAAAAGAACACGTTTTAAGAAATATCTTAAGCCATATTGGTATACAGATCTTAAACAGTTACATTATTGTATGAGGCACAAACGGAAAGCATGGGGTTCAACAGGAAAGCCCAGAGGGGATCTCCACGTGTCTTATTCTGAGTACAAAGACTCTAAACGATACTTTCGTAAGTATCATAGGTTTTGTGCCGAGAAGTATCTTGTTTCTCTAAATGAGGATATAGACAATGCAGCAGAAGTCGATGCAAGATACTTTTGGAGACTCGTAAGTTCTAGAAAAAATCTCACAAAACGACAAACTGGTGCTGAGATGAAATTTAATGGTGTAACATATCGTAATTCTAATGCAATTGCTGAACTTTGGGGAAACTACTTCTCAGCTTTATATACGAATGACATTAAACCAGCATTTGACCGAGATTTCAGGCAACATGTGGAAACTACAGTGGACAAATTAAAGCAGTCAAGCGTATCTCAAGTATTATAAAGGTATTATTACCACTAAGTATGTTCCCCATAGACACCAATATTAAAGTGTCACATATAAATGATTTGCTGCAAATTCAACTTAAGTAAGGATAATGCAGCAGTGTAATGTTCATAAAGAAAACTAATTTGAAAACACCAGAAAAGGTGGGGTCACAAGACATGTAAGAAAGTTCTTGTTTGTTTACTAAACAGGTCAAGGGTTCAGCTGTTTTCATTGATTGACTGTTTTCGTTGGTCACAAAGTGTAACCATAGAGTCGAAATTTCGAAAATGTTCATCAGTGATCCAGTAAAACTTATTGATACGCTTCTTAAACATATAACCACAAAATCGAATAGAAATGGGTAGTTTTCCCCTACTTATAATGCCCGTTTACATCAAAAAGGGAGGGATTACTTTTATTATAGGAACTACATTCGATACATCTCGGAGGCTTACATGTAATTAGTAGTGATAAACCTAAACATACACAAACATAAAGGCGTAGCCAGTCTATATAATGTAAACAAAAATGTGAAAATATTAAAGTCTTGTTTTTTTCTTCATCTGTTGGTGGATCAAGCCACGTATAAACATCACACATAACATCTGTGTTGTGTTAAAGGGACATACGGTACGCGTCTGGTTAGTTTTTCTACATAATTTGCGTTTGTTCATTTATCAACATTAATTGTGAGAATAGTTCAAAGCAAATTGTGGTTGCTTTGTATTAACTGTTGATTATATTGCACCAATAATATATTTGAACCTATGGTAGAATAACATGAAAAAAGGAAACTCAACATTTAATTATATGCAAGCAGTAAAGTCAAAATAATACTTGATAACTCAATCTAGACGCTAAGTTCAATGCTTGATAAACACTTCAAGATAACTACGTGTCCCTTCAAGGTCTCAGGATGTTTCATCGCCTGGAATCCATATTACATTACGGAAGTGATTTGGGAGTTCAATATAAACAGCATACACAAAATAATCCACGTTGATCAAAGTATGGTCCATTTTCATGTGCAAAATCACTAATTTATAGCCAAATCCAACTGAAGTACATTGCAATTCATCATAACATGTTCAATTCAACTTTTTCACACAGTTGAAAACATGAAACTCAGAAATATTGATCTGTGTCAATGAAAGCTGTACTGAAAGCGTCTGGCTGACTGTTTCTTGAATTCAACATGTATTTATAGGAACATAACATAGCATCATGGTATCGTACAAATATAATACTTCATAATACTTTATTATTTATATATATGTTTAACATGTTCGTACAGTGCGTGTGCCAATTTGCGTTCTTGTTCGTTATAATGCTCAATAGAATATCAATGGAATATGGGTTATGCCAGGTTTTTTAATAAGATAGATAATTTTAGATAATTTTATTTCAAAATTTCAATAGGCTATAAAGCCCATGTGGTTACAAATACAGTGTAATACATGGTAACAGTGCGGTTGATACATATAAGACAAGTTTGAAATCACAATGAAATACTTTGCATATGCATGTACACATTTCCTGCGCATTGGTGAGAAGGCGTTTAAAAATGTGCATGAATATTTGAATATTTAATACAATTTAACATAAGAATATTTATACATATCCACAATATAATTTCAATATAGCATCTCATTTCTGAATTGAAACGCTTTGTAGATAAATATGGAGAGTTTACGAATACATGTATATCCTTTATTATTTGAATTTATCAGTTATATAAACTTAACCATGTTAGGTCGTCGGTAGAAATACTTGGGTGTATATTGTTCCTTCACTCTGTATATCTGTCACACTGTAATACTAAATGAAACTCATCTTCTAACATGTTGCATAGATCACAAGTTCTCTCGTTTATAGGTATTCTATTAGGTTTAACCCATCTGCCAGATTCGATTTTTAATCTATGAGATGAAACTCGCAACTGATTAAACAAATGTGTACATATTTATATTTTCGAGATAAGGTAGGAATTGAAAACATGCAATGGTATTGTAGAACACTGCTCTGCTTGACATTTGTAACCTGTCATTCCAGTTTTAATGAAATAATCTGTCAGTCTTTGTTTTATTAAGTTAATGAATATGGTATCATTTCCAACACCTTGTTGTAACTTCACATACTGGAAACCTAGAGAAGCCAATAAATGTTTGACTAGTGATGCCCTATTAACTTTTTGTGGATGTAGCTTAAACTCTTTTAACATCATATTATAAACAATTTTAACATGTTGTTGTTCCCTCATATTTAAAATCTTTAACCAATATTTAACAATAATTGATAAGATACCTCTTAGATACGAATGACGTTCTACCTAATTCGCCATATATAAAATCATTTTGTGTTGACTTTTTTATCGCTAAAATTCTAAAACTGCAAATGATATCTCATTTGTATGACACCAAGCATAGGTTAAAATAAATTGTTTGTGTCCAAAAGTGGCAATTATGCATTGCATGTTGTTGATCCAAAATATAATAAGCATGTTGAACTCCTGTTGATTTTCCCCCCTTCGATTTACCAATGTGTAAGTGCTGGAATTCTTTAAAGTTTGTCATTGTAGTAAACATTTAAGAATATTTCATTCAGTAGAACGGCAAGGGTAATTGTTTGGCTCAAAGGGTATCACACATTACACTTTTGTCAATAAACGTAATTAAACATTTTCAAATAACATGTTTATATATGTGACTGACCGGCTCAATAAGCCCTTCGTTATGCTATGTTTTCGATGTGGGTCGAAATAAATATATTTACAAAAGACAATTATCAAATAAATCCTTAACATCGGGTCCGTATAAGTAATGGGTTATGTTTATTGTCTCCCTTGACCATCTTTTGCTAACATACTAACATACTAATGGTACACGTGCATGCGTTCACCGCTATGCGTCAGTGCATTTTGCCGAGGCTTCAATAGAGTTACACGTTGTTGTACTTTGTACTCGAAGATAAATATTTATGTAATATTTATATTTGAATATTTATATATTCACAGGTATGTATTGGTTGTTATAAGATGTGTCACCTTTCCATTATATATGTGATTTTGTAAACGCTTATATTAGATGTTTAAACAAATGGGATAACATGGCCATAAGCTGTGTTGTTGACATGTGTTGACATATATTTACATATGTGCTTACCCCGGTATTTGTTATTGTTATTGTTTAATTCATGTAATAGAGGGCATTATGCCGAGGCTTCAATGGAGTTACACGTTGTTGTTCTTTGTATTCGAAGATAAATATTTATGTAATATTTATATTTGAATATTTATATATTCACAGATGGAGTTTGGCGTTATTTGACGTATTGATCGATAGAAATCAACACTATGTGGAAAACCATCTCTGTTCCGATATATATCGAACCCAGGGTAATAAGATAGAACCCAAACGGTGACATATAACTAACAGCTCATAATATACCAATGCAAGCCAATTGATGTAACGGTAAACCATTAATATATAGTATACATTTGTATAACCTAATATAAATAATTTGAAGCAGGTTATCCTGGACATTAGGTCTAACCCCTTCAATGATATAAAAGAGATTAACTGCTGAGATCGATTATAGAGAAATCCTTCACGAAATGGTAGATATGTGGTTCTTTTCACAGAACGATTGTATGCGCGTGAATGAAAAAAACAATATATGCGAGTGAATCGATCTCAGCAGTTAACTAATATATTTATTACATTTTAAATAAATTTATTTATAATTTTGCTTTATTAAACATTATCGCTTGATGACGTCGACGTCAGAGTTAGTTATTATTATTAAGCGATTATGAATATTTTCACTGAAACATCCTGATCTATCACCCATAAAAATGTAATAAAACTGTATTGCTAGATTTCCGTGGAATTAACTGTGTCGCCTGAAGTTTCTATTTTTATTAACAGCGACCTAGACATTGACGCCAGTGACCTCAATGCAATACCAAGCTAACTTTTCATATAATCTACCTACATGTACCTAGTTTCGTTCAAATAGTTCATTCCTATAGCTGAAGTTATTGTCTGACAGATAATGGAGAGCGTATGGAAAGAAAACTCTACGGAAAGAAATAGTGTGACGGATAGTATATTAGGTAAATAATACACTGATCAACTACGTCTAGATAAAGAAGAGGGAAACAGAATGACGACACATGAACAAGATATGAATAGGGGAGTTGGTAGTAGAGCGGAATCTCAAGCACTAATAGATGAGATAAACCAGAGCAAGAATAGAAAGGAAACTATGACATGTCAAAGCAGAAGTAGAATAACAAGTAACATACCTGAGAGCCATTCAAAGCAAGACAGAGCAAGACAGAGTATTGATAGATGAAGAAGAAGTAAAGAAACTCAATAGAATTGAATACTTGAGGATACAAAAACAGAGAATGGAGCATGATAGACAGAAACACAATGAGGCAGAAGGAGAGCTAAAGGAAAGAATAGAACGGATGAGGAAGCAAAACATCCTTCTAGAAGAGGAGAGAAAAAGAAATGAAGGATTTAAGGAGATCTTTGCTGAAGAAACAAGACTTGAAGCTAGTATTCTGTTTAAAGATAAAGACGAAAAGAATTTTAGAGAACTATTACGGCAGTTAGCAAAACAGGAGAAGAGGCTTAGATACAGTTTTAATTCCCAGAGAGGTGAATTAAAACATATCAACAGCACAGGAGATAGTGAGATAGGGCCAGTTATAGGAGAAGGCGAAAGAAGAAATACATAGATGCTAGAGAGGGATCAATATGAGAAATACAATTAGTGATAGAGATCGTGAACAGAATATTAGAGAGGAACACTTAGTTAAACGTGGGTATCAATTGAGACGAGGAGAGGACGGGAGTATGTCAGTAAAAGTAAAACAAGAATTTGAAGATACAAAACAAACCGTAGCTGAACAAACAGAACATGAACTGAAGTTGAAAGAAGAACACTTGATCCAAAAGGAAATAGATCTGTGTAAGAAGGAGAAACAAATTCTGGAGTCACCACGATGTGACAGTGTAAACCGAGACAAGGAATAAACAATTAGTGATAGAGAGCGTGAACTTTACATTAGAGAGGAAAACTTAGTTAAACATGAGCATGATCAGTTATTCTTTGAAACTTTACTATTAGCAATTAGAGGTAAAACGATAGCCTACTCTTCATATAAAAAGAAAATGAATATAAATAAGGAAGAATGTGTTTTAAAAGAAATATATATACTTGAAAAAGAAATTAACATCAACTACACCTTACTCGAGCAGAAAAAAAAAGAAATATTCGAACTCCGTAAAAAAAATTAGAAGGTTTTTTTGTGCGATCTAAGGCAAGATGGATAAATGAAGGAGAAAATATTTCTAGGTATTTTTGCAATTTGGAAAATAGAAATTACGTCTCAAAATTTATGAATTCTTTAGTATCAACATCAGGAAATACCTTAAAAACACAGGAGGAAATTTTGATGGAAACAAAAAATCATTTTAAAACACTATATGAAGCAAAAGAGACAACAGATATAGATTTAAATGTTTTACTTAGAGACTTCAACATACCAATATTAAGTGAAAATATAAAACAATCTATAGTAGGTTCTCTTAGTTATACAGAAATGTTAAATACACTAAAAAGAATGTCGAATAACAAGAACCCAGGTAACTCTGGATTCACAGTTGAATTCTATAATTTTTTCTGGAACAATATAGGCCATTGTTTAGTAAGGACAATTAATTATGCATATTTAAAAGGAGAACTTTCAGTAACACAAAAGCAAGGAGTTATCACCTGTATTCCAAAAGGTAATAAAGATAAATTATATTTGAAAAACTGGAGACCTATCTCCCTTCTGAATGTCTCTTACAAAATAGCATCAGAATCCATAGCCTATAGAATAAAAAATGTGTTGTGTACTATCATTCATGAAGATCAAACAGGTTTTTTACCAGGCAGATTTATGGGAACAAATATAAGATTACTGTATGACATACTATTTTATGCTGAGAAATATAATATTCCAGGGCTACTACTCTTGATAGACTTCGCGACTGCTTTTGACACCGTTTCTTGGAATTTCATGACAAAAGTTTTACATTTTTTTAATTTTGGCCCTTCAATTATTAGTTGGATGAAAATGTTCTACCACAATATTGAGTTTTGTGTTATTGTTAATGGACATATGTCAGACTGGTTCTATTTACACAGAGGCTGTCGTCAAGGAGATTCGTTGTCACCCTACCTGTTCATTCTTTGTGCCGAAGTACTATCTGTGTTGTTAAGAAACAACCCAAATATTAAAGGTATCAATATAGAGAACATTGAATTTTTAGTATCATAATATGCTGATGATAAGAGTTTGACTCTAGATGGCTCCAAAGACTCACTTTTACACACAATGATGACATTAGAATTCTATGCACAAATTTCCGGCCTTATGATAAATGCTAACAAGACTAAGGCTATCTGGTTTGGATCAAAAAAAGGAAGTGCCACACAGTTATGTCCAGAATACAATCTATATTGGGAAAAGGGTATTTTCACTGTACTAGGAGTAAGGTTCTCAACAAATCTGATTTCAATGATAAATATAAACTATGATCTTAAAATAGAAGCAATAAAAAACTACTTGCAAGTTGGACAAAAAGAATATTACCCCTTTAGGGAAGATTGTGGTTCTAAAAAGTCTAGCCCTTTCGAAACTTAATCATTTAATAACAGACATTCCCAATCCAACAACACATAAAATTAAACTTATCCAGAATATGTTTTATACATTTCTTTGGAACAATTCAAAAGATAAAATAAAAAGAACCATTATAATACAAGATCATAAATTTGGAGGACTAAGAATGATTGATATTGAACAATTTATTTCAGCTTTAAAAATTACTTGGATCCGCAGAATATTTCAGACAGACAATAAATATACTCAACTAGTGAAAACAACATGTCCAATTTTCACAGGCTTAATTAACTTTGGAAGTGACTATATAAAACAGAACTTAAACAGAGTACACAATCCATTTTGGAAAGAAGTTCTTTCCGGTTATAAATGTTTTACTGAACAAGTAAAACCAGTTTCCTGGTATCATTTTCATTCAGGTAATATATGGCACAATCCAGACATTAAGGTCGGAGGTTCAAGCATTTTCTATAGAAGATGGTATACAGGAGGTATTTTATTAATTAACGACCTTTTAAACACGAATGGAAACCTTTTTATCTACAGAGAATTCACGGATCGGTATGATATTAGGTCTAATTTCTTAGAATTTGAAGGTCTTATTACTGCTATAAGAAACTACTTGGCTAAATTAAATTTTGCTCATCTACCCAGCAATATCCCAAACCCTTTACGCCCTCTTACCATATCACTAATTCAAAAGCACAGTAAAGGATGTAGACTCATTTATGATGTATTAATTACAAAAAACATTTACCCCAAGTCATTAATAAAATGGAAAAACGAAGTTGTAACTGTACCTAATTATAAATTTGAATCAATATATGCAATACCATTCAAAATAACGAAAGACCCTAAACTACTGTGGTTACAATATAGAATCAATCACAGAATTTTGGGAACTAAATATTTATTGACTAAAATGAATATTCTAGATAACAATGTTTGCAGCTTTTGCAATATTTTACCTGAAACCATTCATCACCTATTTTGGAATTGTGAAGTTGTAAAACAGTTTTGGTTAGACCTTGCAGAATACATCAGGCATACATGTAATACAAGGCTGACACTTTGGTCAGAAACAGATATTCTATTTGGAAATAATAAATTTGATATCATTTTGAGCAAAATACTCCTGCAGGCCAAATTTTTCATTTATCAACAAAAAATGCAATTAAAAATCCCATTGTTAACAATTTTAAAAAACATATTATATCTTTATACAAAGTGGAAAAGTGGATAGCATATACAAATTTAAAAGTTGCACGATTTGAAGCCATGTGGAGTCGATATATAAATATAGGTAAAATAGGCCTATAGATACAGAATTACTTGATTGTACTAAACCTCAATGAAATACTCCAAAATGCAGGGACATCACAACATTCGACATAGTAAAACACTATTTTCTACTTCTCAACCTTTTATCTTTACAATTTTCTCCTTTTTTGATGTATATATTTAAGTTCTAGAAATTGTTTTGTATTTAACTTTTTCTTTTTTTTTTTTGGAAGTAATCCATACATATCCGTACAGTAGACATACTAAATGCCTACAATACCCCAGGAAAATCATATGTGTATATATGTGTAAATAATATGTGTATGCGGGTGAGTGTGGTATATGGTGTGTATCTGCAAAAATGGGTATATATTTGAGAAAATACTGATACATGTGTGTGTATATATATAGGAAATACAAAATGGCGCATACTTGAAATGAAGCTGATACATGTATATAAGTGAAATATACAGTAATGCATATTTGATAATATATTGCTGCAGGTCTATATAAAAGACATATATGGTGCATATTTGATATTGGTGCATATTAATACATAACATACCTAATGTGCATATTCGATAGTATACAGAACTATAGTAAACGAACCATATAGTATAAGTGTGCTGAAAAAAATTATACGAACCATATAAATGTGCTGAGAGAAAAAAAAAAGATTAGCAAGTAAATTGCATGGCAAATTCATTTGCACTTACTCATTGCATGGCAAATTCATTTGCACTTACTCTAGGCCATGCAGAGTAACATCATATTATTATTGTTATATGTATATTTACACAATAAGAATGTAGTGAGTTACATGTTTTTTATCAAAAATGAATATATACATTTTGCATGATATCGGTATATAATAATAACATTTATATATAGAAATATGTTCTGTATGAATATGTTATGGAAGCTTCAGAAAAATAAAAAAATTAAAAAAAAACAACATGAGCATGAATTAAGACAAAGAGAGGATGCGAGTATGTCAATAAAAGTGAAACAATAATTTGAAGATACAAAACATACCGTAGCTGATAAAAAAAAACATGAACTGAAGTCGAAAGAAGAACGATTGCTTCAAAAAGAAATAGAGCTGTGTAAGAAGGAGAAACTAATTCTGGAGTCACCACGATCTGAGTGTAAACCAAGTCAATGAAAACGTAAGTGGTGCACAAGACATAAAAGCGGAAAGGAAGGAACAGGGTGTAGAAGATAATGCCACAGACAATGCATCTTTTAATGATAAGCCATTCATGACAAAATGTTCCATTTTCTCTGGCGAAGAGCCCAAGCCGAAAAACGAAGTGACGTTCGAGGAATGGAAATACGAAGTGAGCTGCGTAAGATAATGTAATATGTATGCAGAATATATGATTTCACAAGGAATAAGACGATCATTAAAAGGACAGGCTAAGCGGGTACTCTTACCACTTGTATCCACTGCGGGTATGGAAACGATGGTGGCCAAGTTGGAAGGAGTATTTGGAAATGTTGCAACTGGAGAAAGTGTATTGCAAGAATTTTATACAGAACGTCAAAAGCAGGGGAAAAATGTAACTGCATGGGCTCTGCTCTTGGAAGAAATTATACAGAGAGCAATAGAGAAAGGTCATGTTAAAAAAGAAGCAAAGAATGATATGTTAATAACACAGTTTTGGAAGTTCCTCATAAACGATAGGTTAAAGAATGCTACACGAATACAATTTGAAAGAACATAGATTTTGATTCGCTACGGGGAGAGTTCAAAAAGGAAGAACATGAGATGAATTTAAATGCAAGTGCAGGAATACATGTTAAAACGGTCTCATTCGACATAAAAGAAGAGTCAAAATTTGATGCACTAATGAAAACATTATCATCTTTAGAAAATCAAATGGAGCAGTTGAAGAAAGAGAATGTATCAAGAAGGAACTGGGCTAGAGATGGCAGAGACAGAAGATCTCCATCACCAACGAGCTGGAAAGAAAAGAATGCCAATAAGAATGCTTATAATAAATCAGTGGACACAACACAAGACAGAAAAAAAAACTTACAACAAATGCAACAACTGAAAGGGCAAAGGGACCGTTAAACATGTAGATGTCTCCATTCCAGGGTAGCATGGAGACAACCAAACACACGCCCCAGTCCCAAAGCACTCTTCAGTAGATTAATTGGCCATGCCAATGAGTCTTCTGTAGGTTTCTGTGGCATAGAAACACCAGCCCTTATTGACAGTGGACCGATGGTTTCGTCAGTGTCGGAGGATTTGTATCAATCCATTTGTCCATTACCATCTTTAGCATCATTGGATGATTTACGGTTAAATCTTCAAGGAGCCGATGGAAATAGACTTCCATATTTGGGATATATTGAAGGATCTATACAGGTTCCCGCCTTAAAGATTATGCATATTGAATTACCTGTACTGGTTGGTCGTCTACGGATTATAATTTAGCGGTTCCAATGGGTATAGGATCGAACGTCATCAGAACATATAAAGAGATGTGTCAGCATGATAAGAACGTTCCCCAGCATTGGAATGATGCCTTTGTGTCTGTACAAAATGATTTCGTTGGAGTTGTCAAGTCAACAAATCATACCAGCATCAGAGTTCAACCAATGGAAGTTATCACTGTTTCCGGCTTTGTACGAAAGAAGACTGATAGTGATACAGCGGTTACCGAGCAGACAGAAGCAGCATCTACTCGGATCGGTGTTTGTCCGCGTGTTGTGTCTTTAGACAAGCCCGGAAATAGTCAACGAGTCCCGGTTCGAATTTTCAATATGTCAGCAAATGTTCTTGAAATTAAACCGAGATCAGACCTATGCGAGCTCCGAGAGGTTAAAGTTCTTAGGAATGTTGATCCGATAGGCGCATGCACAAGCGCAACGATGTCTCAACATTCAGCATCAAAAGATACGGAGCATCGCGACAAAGCATCAGGATTACCAAAGGACGTGTCGTTGGAGAACTCCAAGTTAACACCTGATCAGAAAACACAAGCTTTAAAAAAATTCGAAAGTTTTACCGATTTAGGAACATGCGACCTCGTTAAACACACAATTAAACTGGATAACAAACAGCCATTCAAAGAAGCCCATCGTCGCATACCACCAGCGTTATTCCAAGGGATCCGTGAACATCTAAATGAGATGATTGAAGCAGCTGCCATACAACCAAGTCAGAGCCCATTTTCTTTAAACGTAGTTGTTGTGCGAAAGAAAGACGGTACAATACGATTTTGCGTCGACTATCGCAAACTAAACAACCGGACAGTGAAAGATGCGTATGCCATCCCAAAGAGTCGAAGGTACGTTACACCTTCTCGCCAAGACTAAATACTTCTCGAAACTCGATTTGCAGAGTGTGTATTGGCAGGTTGAGATTGAAGAACAAGACACGCCAAAGACAGCGTTCCAGGTAGGAACTCTTGTCATTTGAAAGATGTATCGGTGACCTCAGTCTCCATAATTGTTTAATATACCTTGATGACATCATCATATTCCCCGCAACATTTGAGGAGCATTTGACTCGGTTAGAGGCTGTGTTCCAATGGTTACAGAAACATAGACTGAATGTAAAGGCATCAAAGTGCGAATTCTTTAAGGCCAGAGAAAAGGATATGCGAACATTGCCAGGACCTTAAACGATCTTCTTAATGGCAACTCCGGAAAGAAAACACTAAATAATAAAAACAAGAAGAAGCCAACAAAGTTTGTTTGGACAGAAGCTCTACAGAAGGCGTTTGAAGCACTGATCTACAATTTGACGCACCCACCTGTGTTGGCATATGCAGATTATGATCGACCTTTCAAGCTACATACGGACGCTCGAGTACCGGACTCAGAGCAGTCCTATATCAGGAGCAAGATAGTATCAGGCGTGTAGTTGCTTACGCAAGTCGAAGTTTGAATCCGGCGGAGAATTACCCAGCACACAAGTTGGAATTTTTAGCCTTAAAGTGGGCCGTGGCCGACAGTTTTCACGACTATTTGTATGGTGCTACATTTGAGGTGGTTACCGATAATAACCCCCTTACCTATGTACTGACTACGGCTAAGCTCGATGCAACGAGACAACGGTGGGTATCAGACCTCTGCAGTTACAACTTCAGCATAAAGTACAGATGCGGGAAAAGTAACGGAGATGCAGATGGACTATCGAGACGAAAGCCGCCTTCTTCTGATTCTCCTGAACAGTGCATATTTTCAGAGGTACTGAAAGCTATTTCCCAGGCCATTAATGCAACCTCAGAAGAGTTCTTATTTGTAGAGAATCTTGTTAGTACCGTATCAGATGATTTAGTGGCAACTCATGAGACTATCAGATGACATCGTGAGTGAGACATCGTTGACGTTACAAGACTGGATCAAAGCATAATCCATTGATCATGACATTAGTTACATTGTCAAGGGTGTCGTAGA
This sequence comes from Cyrtodaria siliqua, assembly GCA_037043455.1. NCBI lineage: Eukaryota > Metazoa > Mollusca > Bivalvia > Adapedonta > Hiatellidae > Cyrtodaria > Cyrtodaria siliqua. The sequence goes on from JAWPHD010007739.1 coordinate 45,544, forward strand.
TAGCCAGAAACCGACAAATACGCAACTTGATGCACATACTATTGATGCTAGATATCTTGGAATTTGGGACAAGTTGTCTATTCAGAAAGGGTACTTTACCACCATGGCATAGTTAACGGTGAGGAATACCAACAACTTATGTTACCAAAATCTCTTAGAGATATCATATTCAACGCATATCATAATGACCTTGGCCACCAGGGAAGGGATCGCAGCTTATTTCTCATAAAGCAACGCTTTTACTGGCCTGGGATGGACACGTTTAGTAAGACAAAGGTACAGATGTGTGGAAGATACATTCGGAAAAAGGTTACTCCATCAAAAGCTACAGAGCTGGTAAATATTACATCCAGTGCGACAATGGAACTTGTGTGTATAGATTACCTCTCCTTTAAACGCTCAAAAGGCGGGTACGAAAACATCCTCGTAATAACGGAACACTTTTCAAGGTATGCACAAGCCATTCAAGAAACCAAACAGCAGCTACTACAGCCCGCGTATTGTATGAAAACTTGTTTGTGCATTACGTTTTCCCGGCAAGACTTCATAGCGATAAGGGACACTGCTTTGAAGGGAAAGTCATAAAGAAACTGTGCACGGAATGGTTGTACGTTTCAGCAAGACACTTCTAACATGATGGGTACAATGGATGATCAGCAGAAAGCAGATTGGAAAGAGTATAATAATGGACCTTTGGAAACGGCCGAGCACGACACATACGAAATATTGCAATCTTGGTTTGATTGAGACTGTTCATGAGCGGTAGTGAAATATGCTAGCTACCGCTCACGCCCTCTAGCCCCGAGTTGGTCGCACGTTTCAACCCTGACACATGCATACAATCCTGCTAAGCACATGTATGTGGTAACAATGACACATGTATTTGGTAACAATGAATCATTGTTACCACATACATGTGTGCAATTTCATTTCAATCTGTGCAGTGTTTAAACAGATAAAAGAATAAAATTTAGCCACACTTACACTTTCCCTAAGTAAAAAAGGGGCATAACTGTTTCAAAATATGTTGCAGAGTAATCGGAGTTATGTGACTTGTGGGTGGCATGCTATTTATTGATACCGAATACAGGTGTGAAGTTTCATTCCAACCTATCCAGTGGTTTAACATTAACATTTTAACATTTAATTTCAAATATCAAGTGTACGTAATTATATTTTAGACCTCATGCATTATACAGATGTTATTTTTACGACCTCATATAATACAGGTGTTACTTTTAACAGTACCTCTCTGCTCACTATATTGAGAATTTGATCATATACAATAAATATACCTGTAAATTTCTGCTAAATATTAAACCTATAATTAAGATATTTCTTGTCACAGAATTACATTCCATCTTTTTTTTGGATCTGACAAAATATGTACTGTTTCCTACAAGAATTGTCTAGATATAATTTTACCTGCTTTGAACAAATATTTCAATAGAATGTTTAATCTTGGAGAATTCCCTGAAAATTGGTCACATTCTATATTAGTACCCCTACACAAAAACGGTAGTGTGGACGATCCCAGTAATTATAGTGGAATCATGTTACTTGATGCTATAAGCAAAATATTTACACGAATTTTAAATAGACGTTTGACTTTTTACACAACTATCTTTGACAAGATATCAGAAGTACAGTCAGGTTTTAGAGAAGGATATTATACGGTAGATAATGCATTTGTTTTAAGGGCAATTATTGATAGATAATTGACCAAAAAAGGTATGAAATTATTTGTAGCATTTATAGATTTAAAAAAAAGCGTTTGGTACTGTGAATAGAGCAAAGTTGTGGTTTATTTTAGAAAAAGCCGGCGTTAAAGGTAAACTGTTTAAAATGATATATAGTATATAAAAGTGTTAAAGCATGTGTAAGAAACAAAACTAGTTTGAGTGAATATTTTCAGTGTACTCAGTGTGTTAGACAAGGTTGTATTTTAAGCCCAATTCTATTTTCCATATTTATTGATGAACGTCAATATGAAATTGCAAACAATGGTCTGACCGGAATCCAGTTATCACCGGATATTGTTGAATTATTTATGTTAATGTTTGCAGGCATTGGTCTTATTTCAGACAAAGTAATAGGTTTGTAGAGACATTCTTCATCAATATTGTACAAATTGGGAGTAAACAGTTAATCTTGATAAAACAAAGGTTGTTGTTTTTCGAAATGGGTGCCCTTTAAGCAAACACGAGAAATGGACACTTAGTGCTGAAAAGGATAATTTTGCAAAAAGAATATACATATGTAGGTCTATTATTTTCAAGTCAAATGTCTCTAAATCGTATGGTAGAGGAATTTGCTATTAAAAGCAAACGTGTTCTTATTGCTCTTTTAAATGGCTTATATATTACAATCAGATATGTGTTTTAAATTGTTTGACACAAAAAATAAACAAATAGTTTTATATGGCTCCGAAATATGGGGTCTACAACAATATAACAGTATTGAACGTATACATTATTATGCGTGCAGTCCTGCCGGGTTGAAGTCAAATTGATTTGCTTCGGTATAAAGATGTATCCACAACAAAGCAAGTAATAGTGCCGTTCTCTTCGTAACGGCAGATATCCACTATGGATGGAAAGTTATAAAAATTATATAAAATACTGGTTACGACTTCTAAAAATGCCAGGTCATATATATGTGAAGAAAGCTTATAACATGTTAGTTTATTATGATACGTATGGTCATAGCAACTGGGTAACACAGTTAAGAATGAATCTTTACATGATCGGTTTTGGATACGTATGGGTGAACCAAACTGTCGAAAATGAATCTCTTTTCTTTAAAGTGTATGTAAGAAGACTAAAAGACCAGTTTCATCAAACATGGTCCGAAAACATCCACACTAACCAAAAATTAGAATTATACCGAGATTTTAAAACAGATTTTAAGTTTGAAAAATATTTAAATTGCCTTACAATACGAAAATTCAGGCATGCTCTATCATCTTTTCGAACTTCCTCGCATGACCTCGAAATAGAAAAAAAGGCGATACAGAGATATTCCTAGGAATGAAAGGTTATGAAAACATTGCCGAAACACAGTAGAAAAGGAATATCACTTTATATTTGAATGCAAACTGTATGATGATTTAAGACTGAAATACTTACTAATACAATTTACACATACGTATTCCCTGTATACATTTAAATCATTGTTTTCAAATGAAAATCCATTAATTATAAAACATTTAGCCATGTTTATATTTCATGCTTTTCACAAAAGAACATGTTTTTTAGAGACTTTGTGAATATATAGTTTATCTACGTTGATAGACTAGAATATTTGGTGGTTTTGTATATGAACTCCATGTATATATTTTGGTGCACCAGTTACATATGTGTTTGTTTGTATGTAAAATGCATTGTGTTATGGGCCGGTGGTCAAAATCGCAATAAAGAAATTGAGAATTGAGATATACTCGAAAAATTGTGCTATAAATATTACATAACATTATTTTGTTAGATAATCTTGCTATAAATATTACATAACATTATTTTGTTAGATAATCGTCATGGTTTACGCACAGGAGTCTGATAAGCTGCTCAATTTCGTTCGAAATTCACATGGGTGGTTTTGGCAGTTACATAAAACGTCAGAATAATAAAAAAAAAACAGCGGCCTTTTTTGCTACTGACCGTGCCAATGTTGTAGTCCTATTGTCAACCATTTTATGTTTGGGATGTCATATCTTGCATTTTATTCATCTTCTACTTATTGTTTGTTTCTGTGCGTTTTTTCAGTCGACTGTGTGTTACATTTCCTGTTCGACGTTTATATCTAATAATAACTTCATTATTTCTAACATCATGACGTCTAACTTTGGACTTAATGCCTTCTAACTTCATGAGTCATGAAGCTGGAAGTCATTCAGTCGTGACGTTAGAGGCTAGGAAGTTAGAAGTAATGGAGTTCAACATAATTACGTCTTGAAGTTAGAAGTATTGAAGTTGTCCGTAGCAAACAAATTGAACTTCCATTACTTTTAATAGTAGTATAATAAATTATTTCCATCGTAAAAATGAGATATAGGGTCGTAACACCTGTTCAATTAACTTAACAGTACAAGGAAATTACAAAGAAGCACGCTGTATGTTATATAATTGATGAATATGTTTTTTTGTGTTTTTTTTGTAATTTATTATCTTAATTCAAGATGTTGTATGATGAAGCGTAAACGTAAATAGCAAATTATTTTTTTTGTACCATATTTGAAGTCAAGGAGATGTCGGTCTAAAAGCACTTGAAATGTCAGAAGGGCACATGCACTAGCTTTATTAGTGAGGTACAGTTAATGTGATTTGTTTAATGTGTGGATCAATTATATTTATTTCCTATAGAAAAAATGACAATAAAGTAATGTCAAATAATGGTATACATGTACATGTTTCTTCATGGTATAAATTGTCCATAATTGTTAACGAAAACAAGAAAGGTAGCTGCTTCTCTTGCATTAAATTGAACGCTTTCAGTACGACTTAAAGTTGTAGATCGACTTTGAGTAATGGGATCAAATGAAATGGGGTTTACACGTCATATAAGTTTATATTACATTTCTGCCTGTGATTCAGAGGGAATTTAAAGTTGTAATTCCCTTGAGGAAATAAATCCCTATGGCAATTATAAGATTTTGCCGGAACTATTTTTTTAATTACGTTGTTGTGACAGTTGTGGTGTATTCTTGCGAGTAATTCGAAAGTAAGGCAAAGTAGACACCTAGTGAATCCAGAAATATTTATTGCATTAAAGACACATTATTGTAAATAAATGTAATATATAAGTTAATCAACACTGTAATCGTATTACGGGATATAATTTCTGAGGCCAGGTCACATATCTAGGAAAAAACGAGTGCCTTAGGCACGAGTTTTTTTTACTAGATATGTGAACTGGCCGGGGGAATTATATCCCGTAATACGAAAAAGAACTGTTGATTAACCTCTATATATTGGAACAGCAACCGCAGAGGTAGATCAGATGAAGGATGAAATTTGCCATCAACATGCCTCCGCCAGGGAGAGAACACATGCCGGGCAGAGGTCTGTTACTCTATATAGCGCAAGGCCTTATCCCTGAGCTATCCGTTGAGTAGGTAAAGTCGAGTGTATGTAGTTTACGCTTTTAACTGTATAAAACAGTTTTTCCTGATCGTGTGTCTATATAAGTAAAAAAATCGAACAGGAAAAGTAGCATTCAAGGATGACAGTCAACCACAAACACACACAGAAACTAAGAACGACTTTTACTGCTTTGGAACGCCCGGTGGCAAAAAAGCCGCTATTCTCACAAATGGACTTGATCACTTGTATGGATAGAGAAATGAATTGAATTGTGAATGCAGGTTTTTCATCAAACAACAACAAACTTACATTGTTATAAAAGCAAGTAACTTTCGCATGTAACTGTGACATTTGACATGGATAGAGCGTACAAACTAATCATTTGCAATTTTAAGTTTGATCGATCTTCCAAAGATTCCGAATATGTCGAACATACACATAAATGGAAACAGTTGAATTAATGTTTCCCCTTCAGGAAATCTTCACATTTTGAATGGTGTGTTAATGTGCACACATCTAAATGACCTTATCATGTCCTTTTTATAGCCATCACCACTCTTTCTGGCTCGAAGGTATTAAACGTCAGGGATATATACTGAAAGGAAAATGAAACGCGACATGGGTATTTCCGCTATATATTGTATATACTGCACACTTAATTCCATATATATTCCAAGGAAATCACAAAATGTTTTGCAAAAAAAAAAGTTGCAGTTAGAGAAAGGACACAACTGTGATGTTGTAGACGTTTTAATCACAGTACACGTTGTAACAAGAAATTCATAAATGTTGAAGTTCCTTTTTGAAAAATTGAGCCAGTTCAGTACCGTATTTAACGTAAAGAGTTTGCAAGAATTTTACATCCTAAGTTTGCGCCAAACGCGTACTCTGTCAATAAAGAAACTTTGCTGTGTTATGTGTTGTTTTAGTCCTTTTTTTCGAAAGGAAAGATCTTAAGTACCCATGTCCCATTCAATTAACAGCACCATAGTGTACATACAATATATAGCGGAAATTCCCGTGTCGCGTTTCTTTTTCAACACAGCTAGAGCTGTTAGGGTCATTTCATAAAACACGATAGTGGACATTACTTACTTTAAAGAACGGTCATCATTAACTATTAATAGAAAAAACTAAAATAATTATTGACAATAAGGAAATAGAAAACGCACAATGCGTACAAAAAGATGTAACTGGAGGCCGAAGACTCGAAAACACATCGAAAGGCATACAGATGAAAAGACGGACGCACCTGATTTCTATGTTGACGTGATTTACAAACTTCGACAGATCAATGGTCATGATTAATTGCATGCTTTCTTTATTCAACTTGTTAAAAAAGTATATTTAAAAAGGTATTGACCCTATCATTTTGCAGCGTCTGTATGTTTAGTAGTTGACCCATTTACAGTTCTCTACCATGCTTTGCTGTTTGTGTGATGACCAGACAGTTTGTGGACCGTATGATGACGTCTACCTAAATTCTGAAAAAGAACGTGTAATGTTTTCAACATTGACTTGTCTTAACGGTATATTCTCTTGTTGATTTGTACGGTGTCCTGTTAGGGCCATGTTACCATCGCATCTTATCATCGACCATCGCATCTTGCCATCGACCGTCAAGGTCTATAAAGTAAATGAGGTCCTACTTTAAATTTGTTCGCTTAATTAACCGATGTGGCCATGAGCCGGTGAACATGAAGTTACAAATAAAGACACATCTATAAAGAAGAAAGCGGGGTCTGTAGCTTTAAAGTTGGTATACTTAATTGCGTCAATGTCGATGGTAAGATGCGATGGTAAGATGCGATGATCGATGGTAAGATGCGATGGCCGATAGTAAGATGTGGTGGTAAGATGCGATGGTCGATGATAAGATGCGATGGACCATCGACCAAGGCATCTTACCATCGACCATCGCATCTTACCATCGTATCTTACCATCGACCATCGCATCTTACCACAGACCATCGCATCTTACCATCGACCATCGCATCAATCGTAATGTACATTAGGCCTCTTCTTTGTTTATCGATACCCCTCTCTCCTCTCTATCTCCCCCCACTCTCTCTCTCTCTCTCTCTCTCTCTCTCCCCCTCCCTCTCTCTCTCTGTTTCAATATAATTTCAGGTTTGTCTGTGAGACAATTTTATTAAATATTAAATTGATAAATATGTTAAGATGAGTATAATGAAAACTATTCAACCATGGTGGGTGGGTGGATTGCTTGGTAGTTGGGTGGGTGTGGGTGTGGGTGAACAAAACCTACTTTGTTCAATTCTGATTAATTTTATATGCGTTCAACTTAGGTCTTTTAAAAAGTTATGCGTTTAGGGTAACCCGACCCTACCTATTAGCAATATTTTCCAATTTATCAGTAAAATATAAAAATATAAGGCTGTTTTGGGTATAAAATGCTATGTTCCCAATGTATATGAAAAAAAATCCGTACCTACCTTATCTACTTTTTTCTGGCATGTTACCCTAAACCTGGGATGAAAATTGAAATATAGAGCCCTGCCTAAACACACATATTTTTTGTTTGGCTTTATTACAGATTATAGCACGCCAATAGACTCGTCCAATCTATCAGACTTCAAACTTCGGAATTCGGAATTCAGAATTCAGAAATACAACAAACTTGGCATTGTCAGTCACCCTTCTATGTCTGGGTTTGAGTAGGTTCCAGTGGGGAGAGGAAGGGTGGCAGGGCGCGCGCTTATATAAATCATCGAAAAAATACTCACTAACCTCAAATTGCGGACATCCTTGTTAAAACCTGGATCTACTCCCTGTATGCGGATTGACTAGATAAATTCCAGACCGCCCCTGCCCCCACCATGCTCTTTATGTTTCTTTAGGCCCTCAGACAACTAGTAAAATATAAGGATGCTTGGCCTTAAAACGTGAAGCACTGCATGTTTTATGCATAGTTATAATCAACTAGTGTCATTTAAAAAGTTGATTGTAAAATGTGTCCGCTTTCCTTTATTATGCCCACGTTTTTGAAAAACAGGATATATTAAAATCGCCTCCGTTTGTCCGTCTGTCCGTTACCACATCTCCTCCTAAACCGCTGAACGGAATTCAACCAAAGTTAGAGTATGACATCACCATATAATGACGGCGTGCAAGAGCACTATTATGTTTGGCTCCGAGCCCAGGGGCCCTCAGTGGGGTCAAAAGGTCAAATAAACTAAAAATTCAATTACACTGTCATTTGTTCATATTTTTGCAAATATCTTGGTATATGGAATGGTCTATAAAAGTAAAACAACATATCAAACGATTTTTATATTTCGCAAACTCGAACGTCTGCCCTGGGGCCTAGGGTGGGTGGGGGCGGGCGGGATTTGGGGTCATTTTTTTTTCTTTTTTTTTTTGTAATTACGTCTCAACTGAAAAATTATAATGATGGCTCTGCACCCAGGGTCTCTCAGGGCGGTCAAAAGGTCAAATACACTAAACATTCAATTCAATATTCTTGCACATAACTTGGTGTATGTAAAGTGATGGGATTATACACTGTGTACATTTGTTTCCTCCTATGTCATAGTTGGGCCTGGAGAAAGGGGCATCAAATGCACTAATACTGCAATTACGGTGTCATTTTTTCATACTTTTGCACATTAATTGGTATAATAGTCATCTAATAAAGAGATACACAGCATGTCAAATGATTTATTATTTAAAACTCGGACGTTTTCCCTGGGATTCGGGTTGGAGGGGAGGGGTGTTGGGTGGAGGGTAACAGGGGGTCAATTTATTTAAAAATTATTTCTCAAATGAACATTTTGATGAATGGATGAAAGTTTTATATTATTTGTTTTCTATATATCGAGGTTATGCAATATGCCGACAGCTATTCTAAATATTTTTTCCATATCGATGGAGATAATGTGTTCTGTATCATATAGATATACATGTAACCGAATACTAGTAACTGTCATACCTATCTTCTCCCGTACTGATTTTATATGTTATGCCCAATTTGACCCGGTATATGATTTATTATTGTCTGCGTCGCTGTTTTGTAATTTATATATTTTCTTAGCTACACTGTTATCTCCTAATTTCAATAATTTAAGCCAATTCTTTAGAACAATTTTAGTTATTTTTTCTCTTTTATAAAGAGCGGTACTCAATTCAGTTAACCATATAATCCTATAAGATACATGTGTGGACCTTTTTACGCATACAATTCCTGCAAAATTGAGTATGTAGTAAATCGGCGTCTTTTGCGTCGTTCGAACTATGATTGATGCTACTATAGTGTCGAACAGTTTACATTTCATAAAGATGTGTAATTTTACTTGGTTAAAACAGTAAAAAATGACTATTCAAGGCAAATGATGCATGCTATGACAATCGTTTTTGGGTTCTAAACCAATTGCCGTTTACAAAAATGGTGAATCCTATGATATTTGAAGAAATTAACTAGTTCTAATTTTATATTATAAGGTATGAACTCTTATATAGAATGACCATTATTTATTTGTTTACTGTATTTATGTTCAGACCCCATATATGACAATATGATTCTATAACGTTCAACATAGACAGTAACGTATCGGGAGATAAAGCAAAGACTACTGCAATCGTCCGCGTAAAGAAGCATGCATATTTTGTAAAACTTTCTTCTAAATCAGAGTTAGCATTTAATACAGTATTATTTACAAACATAACAAACATCAGAGGACAGCTCGGATTTCTTCGTCTATAAAAGATAAGCAACATATTAAATGATTTTATTATTTTATTATATCGAACTCGGACCTTCTGCCCGGTGGCCTGGAGGTGGTGGTGGTGGTGGTGGTGGTGGTGGTGGTGGTGGGGGGGGGGGGGGGGGGGGGGGGGGGGCTGGCGGTGGAGGGGGGGGGTTGGATTTTTTTTTGGATTTTTTATAATTATGTCTCAAATGAAACATGATGATGGGATTATACACTGTGTACATTTGTTTCCTCCTATGTCATAGTTGGGCCTGGAGAAAGGGCCATCAAATACACTAATACTGAAATTACGGTGTCATTTTTTCATACTTTTGCACATTAATTGGTATAATAGTCATCTAATAAAGAGATACACAGCATGTCAAATGATTTCTTATTTAAAACTCGGACGTTTTCCCTGGGATTCGGGTTGGAGGGGAGGGGTGTTGGGTGGAGGGTAACAGGGGGTCAATTTATTTAAAAATTATTTCTCAAATGAACAAATTGATGAAGGGATGAACATTTTATATTATTTGTTTTCTATATATCGAGGTTATGCAATATGCCGACAGCTATTCTAAATATGTTTTCCATATCGATGGAGATAATGTGTTCTGTATCATATAGATATACATGTAACCGAATACTAGTAACTGTCATACCTATCTTCTCCCGTACTGATTTTATATGTTATGCCCAATTTGACCCGATATATGATTTATTATTGTCTTCGTCGCTGTTTTGTAATTTATATATTTTCTTAGCTACACTGTTATCTCCTAATTTCAATAATTAAAGCCAATTCTTTAGAACATTTAGTTTTCTCTTTTATAAAGAGCGGTACTCAATTCAGTTAACCATATAATCCTATAAGATACATGTGTGGACCTTTTTACGCATAAAATTTCTGCAAAATTGAGTATGTAGTAAATCGGCGTATTTTGCGTCGTTCGAACTATAATTGCTACTATAGTGTCGAACAGTTTACATTTCATAAAGATGTGTAATTTTACTTGGTTAAAACAGTAAAAAAATGACTATTCAGGGCAAATGATGCATGCTATGACAATCGTTTTTGGGTTCTAAACCAATTGCCGTTTAAAAAAATGGTGAATCCTATGATATTTGAAGAAATTAACTAGTTCTAATTTTATATTATAAGGTATGAACTCTTATATAGAATGACCATTATTTATTTGTTTACTGTATTTATGTTCAGACCCCATATATGACAATATGATTCTATAACGTTCAACATAGACAGTAACGTATCGGGAGATAAAGCAAAGACTACTACAATCGTCCGCGTAAAGAAGCATGCATATTTTGTAAAACTTTCTTCTAAATCAGAGTTAGCATTTAATACAGTATCATTTACAAACATAACAAACATCAGAGGACAGCTCGGATTTCTTCCGATATGTGGTTCTACAAAGAAGGATGAAAATATCAGACAGGGAAAGCAGCATTCAAGGACGACAGTCAACCACAAAACACAAAAACAAACACGCGAACAGACAAACGAAAAGGCAAAAGTAATAAAAAATGCAAACGAAATCACAAACACAAAAGGGTTGACAATAGGGCTACCGCCTTGGAACGGTCAGTGGCAAAGTAGGCCACTGGGGGTTTAAACCGGTTCTAAGGTGCACCAAACCTCACACTTACCCTACTGTCAACCCATTAAAACAGGACAGTGTAAATAAAAAAATCCACGCCATGATTTAATCTCTAACCAACAAGGCAGCATCAATAGGCAATATAAGTAAAACACAAATATGCTCGTGTAAATAAAATACAAAAAAAAACAATAGCCTAGAAAGCCACAATGAAGTTACTCAATGACTTGGCAGAAGCCAGAGCAACAAGAGAATAAACCATTAATAACATCTGCCTGGGTATCTGGTGAAAGACTCAACATGAAATCCCTTTCATAGCAAAATAAAAACAAATCTGCGACAAGTGGTGCACAGTTCGTACCCATAGGGATACCGACAATTTGTCTATAAACGGTGGTACCATACCTGACGAAAATATTATCTAATAGGAAGATGAGTGTTTCACAGACTTCATAGCAAGTCCACATAGTATAATTGTCTAAACTGCCGTAAGTGAAAAACGCTTTAATATTATCACATGCCAAAAATGTAGTATTTTCTCTAGCGAATGTTTTTTGAATAAGAGAAATTAGCTTGTCTTTAATAAGATGATGTGGTAAGGTTGTATATAGTGTAGAGAAATCATAAGTATTTATTGATGAAACTTGACCTTTATTGAAAATTTTATCAAGAACGTCTCCTGAAATTTGTATAGACCAAATAAATTAATCCCAGAGTTTTCATAAGTTTTATCACAATATAGTTTAACGTGATCTGTAACGGCAGTAAGACAAGAAGTTAAAAGTTTGGAGATATTTGTTGTGGTGCAGGCACTAGAGTTAGAAATAAAGCGAGCCATAAACGGATTTTTATGTAATTTAGGAATCCAGTACATGGTAGGCAGTTTATTTTGCTTATCGTTTACACCAGCCTTGAAAGTAGTGCACCGAGTGATATGTGCGGAAACAACATCATCCTCAGTAGAATTAACTGGAGTATACGTATTGGTGCTTCCGAGGACCAGAGATAAAACATTGACGTAATGTAGGCGTCAAACAATAATTACATTATTAGCTGCTTTATCTGCAGGAACTAAAACAAATTTATTATGAAATTCCTGAATTCCTGATTTTAGATTACGAAAGGAAAACCTAGGTCTCGGAGGTAGTAAAGAGGGGTAAGCATTATAAAAGTTAATACGTGTATCTATAATTTTAGGAATAGACTTTTTCCAAGTAGAAAGCGAGTTTGGGTCCGCATGTTCTCTACGACACATGTTATACTAAAATCTTAAAGTCTGATAAAGCAGACTTAATTATCATCTTCGAGATGGCTCAAAGTTTCGTACTGTTGATATTTTAAATATTGAGTTCTGTTCAACCCAGGGCTAGAGGGCGTGTGTGGTAGCAAACATGTTTCACTACCGTTCAAGAACAATCTCAATTAAGCCGAGACTGCAATAAAAAAATTGTCTTTATCGTGTTTGGCGATTTCCAAATGTCTCATTTCATATCGTATACTTGGCTTCTGCCAAGTCATTGAGTTCTTGCTTTGTGGCTTTCTAGGCTTTTTTTTGTATAATATATATACATTCTTTGTAGCTGTTTGTTACTGTGCGTGTTTGTGGTTGACTGTGTGCGGTCCTTGAACGCTGTATTTCCTGTTCGATTTTTATATCCACCTTTACAACAGTATAACAGTGTACATATATCTAATATATAATGGCATTTACAATTTTAACACTTACGTTGTGGGTTGTATGCTATTATATCGTATACTTGGCTTCTGCCAAGTCAACTTGGCTTCTGCCAAGTCATTGAGTTCTTGCTTTGTGGCTTTCTAGGCTTTTTTTGTATAATATATATACATTCTTTGTAGTTGTTTGTTACTGTGCGTGTTTGTGGTTGACTGTGTGTGGTCCTTGAACGCTGTATTTCCTGTTCGATTTTTATATCCACCTTTACAACAGTACAACAGTGTACGGCATTTACAATTTTAACACTTACGTTGTGGGTTGTATGCTATAACAGCGAGAGTATTAATATATCGAATGTTTTTTTATTGTCTATGAAAGCACAATGCATTTTTTCTTTGCCAAAGCTTAGCACCTTAGTAATAATAGATTAAAATACAATTATACAATATACATGTACAGTAGATAATCCAAACTGGTTTTGCGATATCTTATCGTATCGTCTGACCATATAGTAACATGATTATATTATGTAATATTTGAGATTATATTTTGTGTATAACAAGACAAGAAAGCAAAATCAATAAACGTAAGGGCAGTAAACATACTAGCTATGAAGAGAGAGTTTTTACCTTCACAGTTGGTGCAATCTCAAATAAATGTTTGACTGTTTTTCTTAAACGTTAATTGGAATAGCTTACCATCATATACACACAGCTTTTTGAACATGAGAGAACTGTAGCCGCACTTAAGTCTCAAAATAAATTTCCTATAATCTGTAGTTATTATATTTTAGACCATGTCATTATACAATTGCAAGAAATTAACTTTTAAATAAGTAAACTAGACATTCTGAAGAGTTACAAATATGAAATGATAGTATGAAAGTCATTGATTGTGGAAGGCAACAACATGTATAAATCTATATCTGTGGAAGGCAACAACATGTATAGATCTATATCTGTGGAAGACAACAACATGTATAGATATATATCTGTGGAAGGCAACAACATGTTTAGATCTATATCAATCTTTATTAGAGTCGCATCAATGTATCATATATGGTCTATGCGATAAAACCGCAGGCCTAAAGAGATTTCTCCGAATTTTCTGCCTTGACCAACCAGGCTTTAGAATAAATTCAAACTCGCCCACACAAAATTATTTTATGATGAATCGCTTCAAAATTGCTTCAGGATCGCTTCAAAACCGTGGTTCTGCGGTTTGTTAAAGCGATCCAAATGCGATCCATTAAACGGATCGTATTTGGATCGCATTTTGATCGCAAACATGGTCCGAGTTAAGGATCGTGATCCTAAAGCGTTTCATTAGAGATTTGTGAGCGATCCAAAAGAAATTGGTTTATAACCATGCGATCCTGAAGCGATCCTTTAAAACATTGTCATTTACAAAGCGGTTTGCTAGCGGTCCATTCAAACATAGCTACTTTTAAGAACGATCCATTAAAACTGAACATTTACATAAATGGTTTGTTAGCGATCCATTAAAACTTTGCCATTATTGAGCATGATCTAAAAGCGATCCATTATAACAGAACATTTACAAACCGGTTTGTTAGCGATTTATTAAAAGTTGCCATTATTTAGCATGATTCAGAAGAAAATATATTAAAGCAGAATTCATATTAACAAATGTTCATTGTAATAAAGCCCTATAACCCAAATTACCACCAATTTCTTCTGGTTTGTAAGGGAACTTGGTGTTTATATGGAAGATGGTTGGTTGATCGAAAGGTATTTTTGTAATTTTCTTCACATTTTAGACTATATATGACGGTAGATGTTTGTTTTTGTGGTGAAGACAGACCACCCAATTTTTCCTGGGTAGAACCAGTACTGTATACCACCTGCCATCCGTAACAAGCAACATTTTCTCACTTAGAAGTCCCAATGGGATTTGAACCCGCAAGACTTGATGTGGTGAGAGGAGAGGTTTTAAACGCAGCGTCTTTACCATCCTGGTCACTGAAGCGCTTTATATGAAAGAACACGATATCTGAATAAAATGTTGCTTAACAAATTGATTAATAATGGAGCATCACATTACTTGGGACTTGAAAAGGTAACATGGAGTGTCAAGGCAGGCAAAACATTGATTAAACTAAATCTATATTCTTACTTTCCAAAAAAAAAACCAATGACATCAGGTCCGTGATGAGTAATCGGTTGCCAATATAACCATGGGTCTTAATTGCTCAATGGTAACTTTGCTGGTATTAAAGACACTAGCACAATTAGCAAGATACTCATGGGTTTGATTCCCGGTCAGAGCATGATTTTTTTCTCCATCTGTTGTGCCAACATTTTAAAAAAAATTAACAAGCTGGTAGTAGATTGGATTGTTTAATTCTTTATCTATAATTTGATATTTTTTAAAGTAGCTATCCTGCCAACAACGGTAATTTTTTACAACATATGTATACCGTTTCTAAACTTACTGACCACAAGGTATAATATTACAGTATAATTTACATATTTTGAGAATCCACTGAACTCTGTAGAAACAATATTAACGGCTTTAACCAGCCAGACCAAATACCAAAATTGGAGCGTCGAATTGAGAGTTACCAACTCATAATTCATTTTAAGAACCATTGAAAAATCTCTACTTTTAATCGGCACATTATCATATACATTATTATATGATCTGAACATCTGGACAGAGTTTTGATAAATGGTTTTGTAGTGTAATTTTGATGTTATTTGGTGGGTTAGTTTCTTTAAAATTGCATTAGGCAACATTGTGTTGTGTCATTGGAGTTGAGAAGCCAAGTTTGAGTTTGATCAAAATGTACCAAATTAATTATTAAGAGTCAGTGAAGATTGAGACCAGTTGATCTCAAATAAGTCTTATTTAAAACGGTTTTGCTAAGCACTGTTTTTTCATTCCATGTACATTAAAATCTATCTTCACTCTTCTATGAAAACATATCTTTATGAATGGTGCAATCCATGACACAGAAAGATTATGAATCAAGTTAGACCTGAAAATTTGCATTCCTTTGTCTCTTTTTGTTCAATTTACACGAATCACTCGAATCACGAGGTAAAAATAATTTGTCTAAATAATAAGCATGTTAATTAATCTTTCTCAGTGCAATTCAGAATCCGAACATACGACACAAATTCCTTCCTTCCACAGCCACATCTTCTAAATTCCTTCAAAAGTCACATCTTCATTGTTTCCACAGTCACAACGTCATTGTTTCCGCAGACATAGAAGTAACTGGTTCTTTAAACACTGGTCTGTACTGGAACAAACAGCTCCTGTCTGCAATAAAGTTCATTAAAATATATATATAATATATTATATATTTTGGCCGTGAAACAAAATATTAAAAACCCAACCATATAATGCTAAAATTACACTACAAAACCGTTTATCAAAACTCTATGTGTTCAGGTCATATAATAATGGCATGTGCCCATTAAAAGTGTAGTTTTATTCACAGTTTCTTAAATGCATGCACATGAGGTATTTAAGGTTTAGCCAATTGACATACAGCGGTTGTTTATGCAGGCATTGCGTGATGTCGACAGAAACCTCGCCGAATGAGTGTGTATCGGGGTCGGCATTGGAATCATGGCTCTATGGTAGGTACACAATTGTGTGCCATTCGTGGTTCAGTGGTAGAGTGCCGAACGTGAGATCGGACGTCACCGGTTCGATCGTCCTCCGCACCATGTTCGTTGTGCCCTTGAGCAAGACACTTTACCCACATTGCTTAGTACTGGTTCTATCCAGGAAGTCTGCACATAATACCCGAAAGGGGGTGATGCAGTATTACTAGATATATAGTTAGATAGACATACTACCATAAGAGCCATGATTCTCACGTCTACATATAGGCATGTATTAAAGTTTAAAGAAACTCACCTTAAAATAGTTTGATGTGGTGCTTTCCAGTCAACCACTGAGATGAGTCAGATGACTATAAACCGGGCCACCATTGCTACTCGCTGGAGTGGATGAAACTTACACTGTTGTTAACCTCTTTGTCATTTTTCTTGACTTTACAACCAAAACTGAAAATAAATCAATAATTGAATCTCTATTGAGTGTCTAAATGTTAAATGGTATTTCCCTATCAACTATCATTTTTAACTAGAAATGTGTATGATTTTATTATTTTCCTTTTAAATATCCGCTTTAGATACATGTAACTTCGACAATGAAAAAACACTACTCGTACGAATTGTCTTGAGTAAGATTTGAATATCATGAAAGTAAGTACTGAGAGAGTTCTGGAGTAAATATTCAAATTCTACTTGCATTTTAATTAAAACAAAAGACACAAATAAAGGTATGACTTACCACGACGTAATACGTGCTTTCTTGGCGTTGGTACGCAGAGAATCGTGAAAAATCATTTTCATTTTTAGGTTTTTAGCAAATCAATCATTAATAATATCACAAAGGCGCATACAATCGTGGAAACCCGTACTTTATCTTTACTCTGCAAGCGTCTCACACGTTTGATTACTTTATTTTGTATTGGCCAATCGCGTTTCTAAAGTCTAGCGATGTTTTCAAATGTTTGACTTCCGGATGAGGTAAACGAACTATTTACAACTCACAAAAAAGTAATTTAGAAATGAATTCTTCCGAAATTATGACTCTCTTTGATATTGAAGACGGCCAAACATTCGCCAATACATATCTTGAGGTTCATATTAACGAACAAACGCATCGCATTGATAAAATTGGAATGCAACTCACAGATACCGGTTTAAAAAAAAAAGAGTCTTATATTCTATTAAATACTGAAGGTCAGCATCGAGGAAATCGCAAAATATAAGCATGCATCTCAAAACAACAGCTGCAGTGTTAGTTTTTGAAGTCCCACAGAGCTGGCATATGCTGCAATCAACTCGGGAATAAATTATCTTTCCAATAACATACACTTTCATATGTCCACACCACATAAGAAAAGCTCTGGTGCTCGAAAAACACAGAAAACGTACCTATTTTTAAAAATCGACTCTAAGCCAGTCCGTATTATTCGCCTATACAGACCCCCGTAGACCGCCGTTTAGCCTTTGTAGAAGCTCCCGCGGGCATAACAACTCATCGGCACTATTCCTTACGCACAATATGTCTTTATCCGTGCAATAAATAATGTCCAAGTACCTTTCCGACGATCACTAGTAAACGTTAACAACGTTTTCACGTGCCTTTTATAATTGAATCAGCATATGAGAAGTTTCAGTAATACTACATTTTTCATGTATTGATGTTTTTTATAATGGAATAATTGAGAATATTTAATACTAAGGTATTCAGATAAGACTGAACTTTTAGAAAAAATAATTCATTGAGAGAATTTAAACAAACAAAAGAGACACACACAGCAATATGGATTTGTTTTGTGATAATTTGTACAATAATTAATCTGTTATTGATAAATATGGTTGTTTGTTATTTTAATCACTGTTGAGTTAAAAAAAATCCGTTCATTATTGCTATGTGCATCTTTTAAGAAATGGAATACACAGATACATACCTCACAGCAAATACAATCCGTTTTACATTTTTCCGAACACACAGAACACAAAACACTACGCTTCCCCATTTTCAAAATGATAGAACAGAAGAATATTTGAAGCCATCCGTTATATACAAACTAAAACAAAATAATTACATTAGCTCAAAAATTAAAGAATTGTAATGCACATTTATAACAAGAATTATCAAAAGATGTTTGGCGGAAATAACAACTTACCGATGATAATTATTTGTTTTTCCAACGACGTCTAATCCTATAATTAAATCAAGTAGCTGAAATACCGACGTGATCATAAAGATATGATAATCCAATCAACGTCAATCAAAGGAAAAAGCGACAAAACTGTCAACTGTTTAAACAATTAAACAATTAATTTAACGTTTGATTTCATTTTTTTTTTTCAATATTCTTTTAATCTGTTTCTTAATATATAAACATCTCTATATATTTTCAATATTCCATTAATCTGTTTCTTATTATATAATCAGAATTTGTATAACACTTTAAGATATTGATTTTTAGCTCGACTGATCAGAGATCAGCAGAGCTTATGCCGTGGTGCGGCGTCCGTCGTCCGTCTGTCTGTCTGTCTGTCCGTCTGTCCGTAAACATTTTTTTGTAGCGACTACTCCTCTGAAACTACTGAATGGATTTTCATGAAACTTTACAAAAATGTTGCCCATGAAGTCTAGTTGATCCTAGCAAAAATTCATGTTGATGTGAAATCCAAGATGGCCGCCAAATCTAAAAATAGGTTTTTAAAAAACAAGATTTTAGCGACTACTTCTTGAAAACTATAAGTGATATTGATATGGGACTTTTTCTAAAATGATCAGCATGACATGATGTTGGTCCTTGTCGAAGGCATCAAGTAATGCCTGCATAAACAACCACCGTAATTCAAGAATCAATACAACAAACCTTAAATACCACAACTGCATACAGAAGACTTACCAAAGAGAGGAAAGACACACCGATAGTGCTCGGAGACCAGTTTCGTTCCCTATTTGGAAACTTAACACTGCTAAACTCGCACAGCTGACGCTGTCCTGTTAACGTTGTCGATTTGTGTCAGCTGCGGGCGGGTTTAAGTTTCCAAATACTGAATACGTGTCATTGCGAGATATGTAAACATTGGGATTTGTCGTTCATCGACATAAATCCTTTTATTTAAGTGGGATTGATAATTTTCATAAACAATTTTCGCAATCCTGCTTATTTGTTTTTAGTTTATTAATGAGTGTGTAAATCGTACGCTACACCAATTATCTGTCTCTAAAGATGCGGCCATTTTCTGCAGGCGGTATCAGATGTAAATTGCAAACTTTAGCATGTGTCGTGTTCATTTATGAAAAATAATTACGTAGTAAATGAGATGGCTCTTTTTCGGATATTATTGATCGTAAATGTGCAGTAGTAAATGTTCGATGGTTTTGATTTAATAGAGATTTATTCACCCAAATTATGAACATGTTCATGTGGTGATCGTGGGGAAATCAACACGTCATGGCGAAATCGTGAACAGGGCGTTGGAGCGGAACTATGCAACCATTAAATCGTTAACTTATCAGGGGGTATATTTATTATTTATTTACCAATAACCTGGCCATTGTTTATAATCTACGAACAACTGTCGTTAAGTATGCACTGAATAATCTTGGTGAAGGTCATCTGTAACAGTCTCGCATCTTTGTTCAGCCAACATCTCGTTGGTTGATGTATAATACGATCGTGAAGACAGAGTATTCAGTTTCGTTGTTAAAAACAAGGGAAACGAACCAGGCTGTGGTACTTCTATTCAGTTGACCTTAGTTCTATAGTGTCATGAATGCTATTCATATAGAAGTTTTCTCCCTTGTCCGTAATTACTCCATTTGCATTGCGTGAAATGGTTCCTTTGTCAAATGAGTTTCTTCTTATTTTGTCGACTGACAGACATCAAGAGACGTTTATTTAAGTGGTTAAAGAGAGGTTTGAATATATAAGTATTTGTTTTTACTGTATTAAGCAGAAATGTACTATTAAGCAGGAAATGTACATGCTTTTGTTATTAATTTGTTTGAAATATTTTAAAGGGACACCCAGCAATATTGAAGTGTCCATTTCACGCGTTTGAGTCTTGATTAATAAAACCTGTTCAGTGTAATTAAATGAAAAGTGAAGTTTTCATTGTTTTTTCTCATGCCGTAGTATGTTTAGGATATTATTAGCGTGATATTGATTCTAATCAACCATTAGTAATAAGACAAATGCAATTTGCTTAACACTATTTATATATCTACCGATAATAATGTAAATGCTATGTGTTGACATTTTGGCATTCTTGGCATTTGGAATGTAAATGCGAGGTGTTTATATTTAAGCGGTTTATTTCAGTAATACAAGATGCCTAAGCGACAGTCGGCAAGACCGCCGAAGAGCCCGTATGCGAGTAAAGGACCATCTAAGGCACAGGGAAAAGACTGCCGGGAAGAAGTGACTGGGGTGCATTTGTGCATAGAAAAAGAAGATGAAGAATTCTTTCTTTGTTAACTTTACTTTAAATTATTAATTATCAATCTATTAGGAAACCTGTTCTTGCAACTTAAATTGGCTTCCTCGGTGGAACCAGTACTTAGCAACATGGATTAAGTCCCTTGCTCAGAAATAAATTGCATGGCCAAGGCAAGGATTGAACACTGGATTAAATATGACCGAGAAGTAGAAGAATTCTTTCTTTGTTAAGTTTACTTTAAATTATTAATTTACATCAATTGGGAAACCTGTTCTTGCAACTTAAATTGGCTTCCTGGGTGGAACCAGTACTAAGCATCACAGATTAATTCCCTTGCTCAGGGATAAATTGCATGGCCAAGGCAAGGATTGAACACTGGATTAAATATGACAGTGTTCAAATAGTTGATGGGGTTCACATGAAAATAAAAAGTTTTATTTAATGTAGTGTGCAAGGGTTCAATATTTTAGCAATTTATTTCAGAAATACAGTATGCCTATACTACAGTCACAGAGCCATATTTGCCGTAAAGCAGTCCAGGGGGCCGATGACGACTCAGGACGCATGAACTGGATGAACCTACCAGCAAAATAGATAAGGACAGCAGGAGCTGGTGATATCTCCAGAGTTTGTGAGAAGATCGTTAAGCAACTGACGTCTGAGATGGTGGATTGGCTACACATTGTTACAGAAGAAGAAGTGCGAGTCGTAGTCGGAATCTGCAAATGATACGGTTAACGGTGGATGGCAAGTTGTGGCTGACGGAACAGATGTTGCAACGCTTACGGAAACAGGACTTGTGTTCTACTTTATTATGGCTTTAAGTCAATCGGGTTAATAAATTATGGCTTTAAGTCAGTTGGGTTATTAAAAATAAAAATAAATAAAAAATAAATAAAAATAAAATAAAAAGTTGATATTACTAACTGTTGATTATATTGCATCAATTTTATATTTAAACATGGCATAATAATAAGAAACATGCAAGCAACTTCTAAGTCCAAATGCTACTGGATTAATAAATTATGCGGCTAATTTGAATAAAAAATAAAAATGAAAAAATATTGCCGTGTGACCCTTTTATCACTTTTAGTAGAGCTATACACATTAGAACACTAAATAAGTAAATACAACTCTGGTGTCATTATGAGGATGTCAATGATAACTTGCTTCTGATAATGCTCTTTAAGTACTATTATGAAAACAATTTATATAAATAACCTGTTAATCACCATGTTGTTATTGAAAATTAATGTTGAACCAAGCCATTATGTTGGCCATTGATGTTATGGTCATCGTTGTGCCCTATACATTTAACTTCTGCTGCTATTATTCACTCTCCAGGGCTGATCATGAAACTATTATGAAAACAATTTATATAAATAACTTGTTTGTCACCATGTTGTTAATGAAAATTAATGTTGAATCAACCCATTATGTTGGCCAATGATGTTATGGTTGTCGTTGTGCCCTATACATTTAACTTCTGCTGCTATTATTCACTCTCCAGGGCTGATCATGAAACTATTATGAAAACAATTTATATAAATAACTTGTTTGTCACCATGTTGTTAAGGAAAATTAATGTTGAATCAAGCCATTGTTGGCCATTGATGTTATGGTCGTCGCTCTGCCATATACATTTAACTTCTGCTGCTATTATTCACTCTCCAGGACTGATGATGAAATTGTGGTTGTTGACAGTAATTGCAGTGTTTCTGCAATAGGTTCTCTTAACAAATTTCTGATAAGTATACCTCAACAGTTTTTGTGGATTTCAGCAAATGTTTAACTTGCTACTGCTGACTGCTGCTGCTAATAAGATGGGTTATAAAAGGTCCAGTGTTATATGTCTAGCGATCCACTTTACACATTTATTTGTTTGTGTACAGGGTTGTTTTCATTATAGTGGCTTATGTTTTGTATACTGGTGTGTTTGCAGATGCTGCTTACTTATAATTGGATACCTGCCACTTATTTAAGGCTTTATTTTATTTCATTCTCTCAAAGACTTTGCCTTATATTTCAGTTTGTGTCACTATCAAGTTGACTTAGGGCCAGTCAAAAGTTCCTGACAAAAATGTGGGTGTACCGGGCGTGATGTTGTGGACAGGTCATAGAGGCCCAGTGTTGGTATTGTATGTAATGTTCCATTTCTTACAGTTATACAAGTTAAACATAAATCACAAAGCGACATTTCAAACATTGCGAATGTCAGATGTATCCAAAATATTTGGTGTAGAATTTGGGAATATATCCCCAGAACTGGTTGATACATTGACAATGGATTTATATTATAAGTGGCGTTCCATTTTCCAAGACCTTGGAAGAATTCAGATGCTTTTCATATGGTTTATTTCACGGCTATTCCATTGGTTCGATGAGTATTATTTATCCTGTCATTGTTAAACAAGGCATATAAAATGACACCGGTATCTATTTAATTTGTGTGTGTGTGGGTGGGTGTAGTGCACAGGTTTATTGTCCCTCGGCCTTTTAACCGATATGACGTAATGAATGTATTATTCCAGTTGGGTTTGTCCCTACCCTATATATAGCACTGCGTTCTGTGCATGGTCACTAAACTATAATAAGCACTTCTATACTCGAAGTAAAACTGTTCTATGCATGATCCGTTCTATGCATGACCCAAATTTAAATTTTTTAAAACACTTGTCGCATCAATTATATATATAACACCTTTAAACCTCCTTTTAATAACTATCTCCGAATAAAGGGAGGCATTCATACACCAAGTAAGGTGTTCTTGAAGGCACAAAATAGAAATATTTGTCAACACTATCCAGATGTTCAGGTCGTGTGGTGAGGGGTATGTGCCTGTTGAGGGTGGTTGTTATTGACGGGTTCTTAAAATACCCGTGATTGAATGTGCGTGGAGGGGGTTGTGAGTTGGTAACATTTCAACTCTCCAGTTTAGGGTTTAGCCTTGCTGGCTTAAGCCGTTTATATTGTGGCTATAGAATTTGGATTACTCAAAATTTGTATGTTATATATATACCTTGTCATCAGTTGCTTTTGAACCGATGTATATACCTTGTACAATGTGGCTGTTGTTGGTGGGAAAGCTGATTTAAATGAGGGTTTCAATGGCATTCAGTCAATCAAAGTCAATCGCAATTGCGTCTCCTTTGTTTATATGAAGATGCAATAGTTTTGCATTCAACCTTTAACACGTGGGTCAGTTTACTTGAAAAGGATAGATATTCCTAGTTATAGTCAAAGGACATAATAGAATGTATTTGTAAATTTGGAAATGCTTTAGTCTTAGTCTTCTTGAATAAATAATTATTTACATAGGTGGTCATTCAAAAGCTAAAGTTAATTGTAACATTGAATTTAATTAATGGGTTGCAGAGGTGTCTGCCTGTGGTTGGATGCCATTATGGAACAGAATGAACATTGAAATAGATTTTTTATTGAAACACATAAGTCGTTTCTACCGACTATAAATTTACTTCTATGCATGGTGATGTAATGACTTGGCGCCAACTGTTGAAGACATTAAAGTTGTTATCTCTGGAGGACCACCCACAAATATTGGTATTGCATGTGGGAGGCAATGACATTGGTCAAGTACCCTCAGATAAATTAAGGAAAAGTATTATTAAAACACTACATGACATAAACGACTTGATTTCTGAAGTTAAGATTGTTTGGTCGCAGATTTTACCACGCTTATATTATGGAAATGAAAAGTCCCATAAAGCTTTGGAGAAAGTCAGGATTAGGGTAAATAGTCAAGTTGCAACAGAGGTTTTCCGAATGAATGGTGGATATATTAGATATCCCAAACTTTTTGAAGTACAGATGCCAGAAATTCGCCTTTAGTTTCTGAAAACAGCCCGTGGCTTTAATAAAATGAATTCAAATTATTGTTGATGTGCAGTCACTTTTTTGGCATATATGTATAACCTCTATATAAGGTTATCTGCTTATCCTTCGTCACTTTTAAACTTTTAAGTTAACCCCTTATGGGTTACTATGTGGTTGGCAATATAGTGCTTTACCCAGTTTGGGTCATAACCCATTTTGTTGTTGAAAATAAATTTATTTGTATTTTGGCAATTTTGTATGCTAACCAGTTTGGGTTGCAAGCCACTTTTGGGTGACTGTTAATGTTATAAATGACCATATTTGGGTCATTTGTTGAATGTTGTCGACCATATTTGGGTCATATGATGAATTTTGTTGTTGGCGAGACAAATCGCTTCGATTGTGAAGTGCGTCAGCCATACCTCCATTTGTGGACTGACTTGTTCTTTTCACTGCTGTGCTCTGCTTCCCCCATTTTAATGGCGGTGCCTCTGTCACCACTTGTGGCATGTGGCAGTATGTCGCGGTCACAGCAGTGTGTAGTAATTATTTTACGAGAACATTTGAAGGAAAGCAACTAAATTTTAAATAGCTGGCTTTGTGAACATCTGGTCCCAGGGTTCATTGAATACAGTTTTCATTCACTTCAAAACTTGGTCGGAGCTATGACCATTTTTCAAATTGTTATAAATATCGTGACTGCACATTTGTTATGCACATTATGTTTCTTTTTATATTATGCTGAAGCCATGGCCTTGTTATTCCAATAAATATAAACTAAGTTCAGTATTGAGTCTCTTTCATAGCCCATCTTCAATAATCAAGAAATGTCTGCTAAATATATGGAAAGTCTTATGCAAATGTCTAAGATCGACAAGGTTTTCTTCTCTTTGGTGAGTTTTATGCATGCATACATGATATTTAAGGTTTAATGTATCGAACTACAGCAGTTATTTATGCAGGTATTACTTGGTTTCTTCAGAAACCTCTCTTGATGCGGTCGGCCCTGATACCTAAAACCATCTATAAAGGGTGGCATCGTAGCTCTATGGTATAGGTACACACCGTAAGAGCTACGTACGATTCTCGCAGCTAGCCTCTAATAGCCAAGTGCTTGGAAGTGGTTTCCAGGACAGCCTCGTTTCTGAGGAAGAGTTAACAGCCAACAGGCTCATACAACTAATTCTTTACATTACGAAAGATGGCAATCTTTAATCAATTCGCCCGAATAAGGTCCCGTCGGATTGTGAAAACTCGGCCAATCCCGTCATTCTTCTGGATCACGCCTCGCATGTATATCGATGTATTGGTATGTTCAAAAGCTTCGCATTTTGTTAGACGGAAGGCAATAGCACGCAAAATAGTGCACTGTTGATAGCTAGACAATATGGTCGTTAGCCACACATGTTGATGTATACTTTGCGTTGCATGTTTGTTATTTACAATGGTTGTATCATTGCTTTCATGTACATGTAAATAACCTATTGATGACTAAATGACATTGTAAAACTTTGATGATAACGTTGATTTTTGCAAATTTATTTTGGCGGGAATCTATTAAGGCGCGTCATGCTAGAATGACGTAACCAATATGAAAACTTCTGCGTTCATTTAATTATGCTTCAAAAAAGTGAATGAGATGTTGCGAATGGGATCGAGACGCAATATTGCTAGCCAAGATCTAGATGAACATCTAATTTTCTGTCGCTGTTAATCAGTGATTCATGTCCATAAACATGATAGTTTTTTAATAAATATTTTATCACAGAATGACACAGATATTATATTTAATAATATAGTTCAAGCCTAGTAATCGACGTCATAGCAGGTGCACGAGATGATCATCCGCAGCGAAGATTTGTCTCGACTCGGTAAGTAAACACACGCATTTCAGCTCTAATTCTCAGTCCATAAAGATATAATTGTGCCTAAAGTATGCCAATCAATGGTAAAAAGACTCGGTTAATATTCAGTTCTGCTAATACTTAGCGAATTGAGAGAAGAATCAAAGAAAGTTATTTTAGCGAGATGAGCGGAGTTTTTTCATTTTTGTTGCTTTTATTTAATTTTTTGGGCTTTATAATGTCCTGTATTGACCTTTCACACATACCGATAACAGATACGTGATATAAAACGTAGACAGTAGTCATTTAGATCATGGAACTATGGGTTTCGACATAGATATAGCGAAATTATGAAAATGATACTCAGCGGAGCTCGGCATCGAGATGATACTCCGCGTAGCCAAATTTTACACATGGTTTCTTAAGTTATTTTGTCTTTATTTTATTGTATGAATCAGTGTTTTATATGCTTTTATTATGTATATGTATAAGAATTATATATAGTGAATATGATTACATTTGTGATGCTGTCTCTATTTAAAGCCGGTATTCGTGTAAGCTATATTATACGTGCGGTAAACTGCTCAACGTCAGTTTTTTACAATACCCCTCGGCTGGGTCGCAATATCAAGTAATTATAAGACCCAGCCCTCGATTAAACTTTCTTAAAATGTTCAATTGTTGAAAATATGTTTTGTATCATTTTAAAGAACGATTCTAATGCCTTCTGATGTATTTGATTATTATGCATTTACTGTTATAATGGGTTCATATGTCCATTTATACAGAGAAGAACATACGAATTTATCATTCTGGCGCGTTACACAAAATAATTTCAAACGGCCTACATCTGTATGTTTTAGGTTGATTTTAATAAAATTTGCATTGCTGGTTGCAGAATTTGAATATTTCATTTGATGCAAATGTTTACACCCTTTCCCTTTCCCTTTCCCTTTCCAATTTCGCTGAGACTGAAAAACAAATTGACGTCGTAAACGTGTAACACTGTCGAAAAAAATTACACGCTCTATAATAGTATATAAATATTGCATCCCAGTGAGGGTGACAGTGGATATTGTCAACCTGAGGAAATGAATGTCAACCGAGGCGAACCGAGGTTGGCATTATTTTTCCGAAGGTTGACAATATCCACTGGGGGGGGGGGGGGGGGGAAATCCCAATAACAATTATTTTTTTATATTTAATACTAGTTTTGATTTAAAGTAACACAATGTTTATTGTCTTTTGGTAAACCAAGCGTCTTACAACTGAAATCAATTTCAACCGTATTTTAATAAGCGTCCACCGATTTCCAACTGCGCAAAGCGTGTCGTAATTTCAAAAACCCAAAACCTATTTTTATACTTCCCGTGACGTCACAATCGTGGAACTACTGGTGAACAGTAAAAATTGCTTCATGCTTGGGGTATGGGCAATTTATACAGAAGTGTAATAATACACTTTCTTTCTTTTGTTTCGGCAATTGTCCATCACTCAGAGATGTTTATTGTTACCCTCTTAATTATTACTAGGCCATTTGAAAGTTGATTGTACACTTAAAAGTCACATTGAACTTATTGATCGCTAAATTCATTAGTTTGAAGTACATGTTTCACGAAAGCTGCATGAATTTGTAATAATACCACCAAGAAAAAAACGGTCGGACTTAATATTCCTAACAAAAGTCTTGTGATCAACACAACTTACAAATTTAACATACATTTACCAAAATAAGTAAATTTTATCTTCATAGCTTTTACCCAGAGCTTTACCGATTTTCTCCGCGAGCATTTACTCATTGTTGCCATAGGAACGATTTTTCAAAACTCACAGATTTCAATCGTAACTTAAATATGTTCTTTAATCAATTTTGCATATTTCAGAAATGGATGCCCAATCGGTAGCGTTGTGTCGGTATTGTGGAAATGTGTTCAAGACCAAATATGGGTTAAAGAATCATGAAGCAAAACACAGACAAGAAACTAAATATGAATGTACAGTATATAATGTGTCGTTGTTCTCCAAGTCAGGACACACTGACCACATGGCCCGCCATAGTGAAGAAAGGAATTTCGTTTGCGTTAAATGTGGCAGCAGGTTTAAAACTAAGAGAGATTTAAAGACACACAGAAGGTATGAGGGAGAAACTAAGCAGTACAAGTGCAGCACGTGTGGACAACGTTTCTTTAGAGAAATCTGGTTACTTGACCATGCTATCACACATACTGGCGAAAAAATGACTTACCAGTCGGACTCAAAGGAACGTCCATATCAGGAATTGTCATTCGTCAAGCCAAATGTCGTGCGATTCATGTGGCAACATGTTTTTCTCGGCCAAGTTTCTTAACGCTCGTAAGAAGAGAAATGTTTGTAAGACAAGTGAATTTGACACGTGAATAATTAGTAGCAACATCAATAGGATGAGCAGAGTCGACTCATACACTATTTAGATATTCTTAGCTGTATGTTTAACCATATGACAGAAAGTCATTTTATTTAATGAACAAATGCCAGCTTTCCTCCTTTCCTTTACATTTAACTTCATTAAATCAACATTAACTTTTACTTAAAGGAACATACCTGAAGTTGAACGTCTTGTTATAGTCGTTTAAACTCATGCACATCTATTACAATTTTTCCCCATCATTTTCCACAATTGTTATACTTTTATTATATGTTTATTAAAGATTTATAATATTTTCACAGTCGTGAATGTGTGTATAAACAAGGGTATTTATCAACATCTATTAAGAATGTTATTGGAATTATTATATATACTCGTATAATAGACCCAACAAATTAACAGATATATTCTCATACCAATACAGCCAAAGAATAGTTTCTATACATTTTTTACTTATTTTGATCTTAAAAATAACAATTTATTGAACTCCAAGGACTTTCTCAGAGTCAATAGATATTTATATAGAATTCAAGTTTTTGGGGCGAACATATATTTTAGGGCGGGCTGGGATGAGCATCTGTCTGTTATTTTTTTTGGCCATAGTTCTCGTATATAATGAATGTTTTATACGACAGGTGCTTATTAATAAACAAATTTCGATTGTCGATTTTATCCAATTTATGAGGTCAATATACCTTGTATATATAGTTTTTTATGAACAAGAATAGCTGTGTTCAAATATTGCTATGTTAATTTGGATCCATATTTTAACCGATCTTCAAAATTTGACCAAGTATGATTTTTTGTTATATTTATATCCAAATGGATGGACTTGGCGCCCAATTCTAAACCCTTCTTCGGGCTCTCGGTGTTATGAACATCAGTTAGCATAATTTTACTAAATTTATACAAGGTTGATACCAAATTGAGCATAATTTTACTGAATACAAGGTCAATACCAATTTGTGCACTGACTGATTAGCTCTTTTTCAGGTAACAGCTTCGAAACGGATTACGAGATGTTGTGACAATATCAGTTACCTCAATATTTCTCTTTCAGGTGAATAGTTTTCTTGCCGAGTCAGTAGTACCTTCCAGATTATTCAAGCGCTATATGACCAACGTCAATTAATTACCATAAGCGCTCAATGCCAGAATAAAAATAACAACGGATGACGTTGTCATTTATCAACATTGAAGAATTGGAAGAATTAGTAGCTATGTTTTATTTTGTTTAAATTCATGTGCATTGTTATCAAAGAAAACAGTGTTTCAATTCCATATTAAAAATAAATTACTTGACACATTTTCTTACTTTTTTCTGTATGGTTCAATATAGTAAAACAACCATCTACTTCTGTTTCTGTCAACGGTTAATACTAGTCATCCTCGGAAATGAATGTTGACCCTGAGCAGTAACTTATTGACCTCGAAGATTGCGTCTCGGTAAGTAGTTCAATTCTTCGGGTCAATAGTCATTCGCTTGGATGAATAGTTTTAACCATTGACCGATATATATATATTTAATTTTTATATAGCTTTTTGTAGCTATGTCATTGTGATAGATTATCATATGTGTGTCCGTCTCATATTGAATTGATGCATAAACGTTAGCCATGTCAGTCCGTCCTTTCGTCCTGAAAAGTGTGCGTCTATCTGCTCCCAAACTTTTCAACCGATTTACAGGTTGCTTACCCACGTTACCTATGATGTCAATATGTGCATATCGTTTCGGCGTCAAAATCGAACAAAATAAAGTATTACCGGAGTTATGTCCCCTTTTTCATTAAATTTTACATGAAAATATGTTATGCGTCTATCTCCCACACTTTTCAACCGATTCCTTCGAAACTTTGCAGGATGCTTACCTATGATGTCAAGATGTACATATGATTTCGACGTCAAAATCTACCAAGTATTAACAGAGTTATGCCCACTTTTTCGTCAAACTACGTTTTACACTGTTTTCAGTGGGTGCATCAATGGCTTATCAAGAAAAAAAAACTGTAAAAAAAACGATAGTAAATTCATTTAGTCAGTTCAAATGAGGACATCATTTTATTTCGATAAGACGAATGATGACGGTGGTAGTATTCTGTCTTCTAATTGTTTTATGGTCATCTGATATAAATTTTATACATACCTGTAATACTTTAAAAATAAAATTAGTTAATTGAGTATAATCATTTTTATTTCAGATCTGCTTCAAAGGCATGGTTTTCCAAAGTGATAAGGTCTCAATAACATGCTGGATGCCTAGAATCTAAGATCATCACATCGCACCAAGGAACATTGTCATAATAACCTAAAAAGTGAATTGTAGAACTATTTATGACACATGCCACTTTTAATTGATGGTGGATTTAGGAAATTGATCAGAAAATATGTTTTTGGGATTACTTGTAGCTTGTTTCTGCAAATAATCAGGGTTTGCTATCTCTTGACATTTGAAACATTTTGGTCGAAGTTTGTATTTAATACCGACAATAGCTTGTATCCAACACGGACAATAGCTTGTATCCAAAACGTAATTAAGTTACTTTTTTGATGGAACAAATAAAGAACATAAATATATTATGTAATTCGTGTCTGCTGTATAACTCTGAACCAGATATGATTATCCCATCATTTTTTTGAACTATTGAAAGGAATTTGATAAAAAAAAAAGTTGCTCTGCTGACCAAAAGCCAGCAGAAATTATGGGATGGTTAGTTGTCCGTCCGTCCTCTGTCGTCTTTTAACTTTTGCCTTGTGAACATGATAGGACAGTCTGATTTTTACCAAACTTTGCCAGGGTCTTTAAAGTATCAATGAAAGCTTGAACAAGTTCAAAAACAGCGGAGCCAGATTGGATTAGTAACACCAGAGTTATGGCCCTTGTTTTGCTAAAAAATGACATATTTTGCCTTGTGAACACTAGCACTTTCATTTTGTATTTGATCTTTACCAAATTTTGTCAGATTGTTGATATTAATGAAATTTCGACAACCAGCTATATCAGACCAGGAACACCAGAGTTATGGCCACTTGAATTATTGAAAAATGCCATATTCAATTTGTGAACACTAGTTAAACTTGAGTTTCAACTATCAACAACATGACATGTTATGAACAACTACCAGCACTTATTTTAAGGGTCATAATTCTGGGCGGGTAAAGGGCTCTTTTTGCATAAAGGTCAAGATCACTAATGTTCGGGAGCATCCATTAGAACAGCGGTCTGTTAATGGATCACGATCATAAAGCGATTCAAAAGATTGTGATCCTAATGCGATCCATTAGAATGTATAATAGTGTTACATAATAGCGATCCTTATGCGATCCATTAGAATGTACATAGTTTTACATAATAGTGATCCTAATGCGATCCATTAGAACGTATATAGTGTTACAAAATAGCGATCCTAATGCGATCCATTAGAATGTACATAGTATTACATAATGGCGATCCTAATGCGATCCATTAGAATGTACATAGTTTTACATAATAGCGATATTTATGCGATCCATTAGAATGCATAATAGTGTTGCATAATACCGATCCTAAAGCGATCGATTCTGAAAATTATTGGACTGAAACTCAGCCATTAATTAGCTGTGCGATTCTAGAGCGATCCATTCTAATGTGTATTGGATCGTGATCCACTAGTGGTTTTATAGTGTTACGTAATACTAAGACATCCATTTGGTAAAACACTGGATCGCTTTTTATCATGATCCATGCACGATCCATTAAAAGTTGTATAAGGAGTGCGATCCATTCAAAACCACTAATGGATCGTGATGCACTTCCCATTTAATCAGGATCGCGATCATAAAGCGATCCAAGTGCGTTACTCTGGATATAAATTCTGCTTCTTGTTTATAACAGATTTTATCAGGAATATTAAATAGCGATCCATTAGCACATTTGCATGTGAAATTGGACCGCTTCTAAATCGCTTTAAAATCACGATCTTGAAGCGATCCATTAACACGGTTTGTTAGGCTTTTTTGTTTGGGTCCCTTTGAGCGCACATAAGAGTGTCATATGTATCTGTCAGTGTCGTCTATTCGCTGTTCATCCAATCTCACAGTGTTCCCCCCCTCCCCCAACCCACCCACCACACACATTTTAATTGTGAACGGCTATATAAATGTATAAATGTAATATAATATACGATTCCTGTAAAAATATTCAGACACTCTTGAAATTAGAATTTTGAAAATGTAATTTTGAAATGTAAATGCAATTTCAACTGAAGGAATACACTTTCGTTTTTAATGTTTTGACGTATGAGATGGCGTGTTGTGCTTCGTCCGTCCGTTCCCTACCTTAGGTGGTAGGAGGTGTGGCTTAACACAAAGGAATTCAAAACAATTTATTCCGTACCCACTTATGCGTATTGTTCTCTAAATGATCATTCCCTCGATCTTAAACAAAGAAAAAGCCATTTAAGGTACTGTCCGTAGGGACGCCCGACTTCCATTAACTCCTGTACAAACCATTGGGCCTTCACTGTTAATATGATCTTTACCAGACTTGTCAGGGTCTTTATATCACTGACAGCGCAAACAAGTTCGACAACCAGCTAGATCGGATTAGTAACACCAGAGTGATGGCCCTTGATTTACTGAACATGTCATAATTTGCCTTGTAAACACTCTAGCACTTTCATTTTGTTTTGTTTTATGCATTTCTCATAATGCGGCAAATGTTTTCCAAGCAGTAATGAAACAACTTTTTCCATCGTAGGGATATCAGCATTAAAAGCATGTCCCGTGTTTCGGCATTGTATTATTTTATTTTCGGATTATTTTTAATGTGACAGTGGGAATAATTACCCCTATTTCTAAGATAAAGTTATCAACAGAATTACTAAAACAATCTGTAAACGGCACTCTAAGATATTTCGTTTCATTTGTTAAACCTAGTTTAGCATTATCAATAATAATATAACTCACGTCTTATATATACATACGTGACTCTTCTCTCCCTTGAATAATGAACTGGGTTAATTTTGAACAGTGAACTGTGTAAATTTGAACAGTGCAAATATTGAACAGTTAATAGTGCAAATATTGAACAGTGAACATATTTTTAGAACTGTGAGTGTAAACAGTGAACAGTGATTAAAAGAACATTCAGATTTTATATAATGTACATTACACAGTTGGAGTAATACTATTTCAGTAAAGTAATACATTTCATCTCTTTATTAGTCTATCTAATAGTGCCGTCCCAGTGACAGTTTACATCATTATTATCTAAGAGTGCCGTCCCAGTGACAGTTTACATCATTATTATCTAAGAGTGCCGTCCCAGTGACAGTTTACATCACTTGGATTGTATTGTATATATGATAAAGATTTATGAAAAAAACAAAAAAACAGTAAAATCAAACGGATAAAAAAAGATGAGTAGATAAGCAGTAGGAACGCCACGGACCTATAACATATCAGTTCTGTTCGCATTTTAACTCCGCGAACATGGACTATTTCTTTGTATTTTACGGACTATTTTACGAATTTTCAATTAAAACAGACGCCATTTTTACACCCGAAATTGGGCGCGCTACGTCGGCGAGCACTACGGATACCTATGGAGTCTAACACACGCGTACAGTGTTTCATACCGTAGATTATGTAAAAACTAATACCTTACCGGACGAAATAACGTCCCATTATGTGTATACACGATGCAGTGTTGGTGACTGACAGGTCACCGTGACATAACTTGACACGTGAAATTGACATGTTGGTGCAAGTTGGATTTGGGATTACATGTCTGCTGCTGGAGGTCCATGATCAAGGTATTTGTTTTGTCATTAAAATGTGTTTGTTAATAAACAGTACACACCACTTTTAGATCGTACATATTTAGACATTGGCCAAATACAGTGCCTAAAAAATTGGTGTATACTGTATAATAGAAAGTTCATAATCACTATAAGTGTTTTCCTGTACTCCGATCTGTCCAGTAACTGGATGTACAGTAAACTGCAGAACGTTTCGTGGAATAAAACAATTACTAGTAGAAATGCTATCAATGTCCCCCGCACCACGCCCCCACCCAGGTAGGGTAGATGGGGGTGTTGGGGTAGATGGAGCTTGCATACCAAAAACAAGGAGGGGTAAGGAAACTAGAAACCCCCTCCACCCCCACCCCTCCTACCCCACCCCTCAGATGCATGAATGTAAATTGTTAGCGTTGTCTCTATATCGTTATGTTATCCCCATTTTCTCGCACATTCGTGAATACATAACCCGATACAACTACCATTGAAACAACGTAAACTGCCATAGACATTTGACTGAAATCGGTCAGATTCATATTTATGTACAGTTAAGTTTTGAGGCAAGGAAGTGATTTTGAATTTACATTTATTTACATTTACTACATACTTTCTGTTGCGAAATAAACAACGCAATTTCGAGAAAGTACACTTCACTTAAAAGCCTTTACGGAGGTGGAGCTACTACGCTTGCCTCCAATGTGTCTCAAAAGAAATGACTATTCCATGGGCTGAAATTATGCTGTGAAAGTGGAACAATGTTTTTAATGGATCTCCAGTTAGGCTACACTATATTTTACATGTATAATGAATGATGAGAGATGTTTTTATTACATTAACGGTGTTATTGAGCACAAGTAGTATTCATGCTTTATTCAATTTAGTTCTTCTTTTATCTTTTCTTTTTTAAATATGTTACATTATGTATAACAAAGGATAAACTATGTCTGTTTTACCATTGACATTGGATTGATGTTGTTTTCAGAGAGGCCTCAAATGTGAATCGTGCCCTTGAGCAGCTCTAAGTGAATTCATACTGACGACTTCAGAATGTCAAGCCGTATTAAATGCCATTGGATCATATGGAGGTGAGAGCCTTTTTAAAAAGTGTTTGCACTTGTGTAGTTCTTTAAATGGAGTTTGTGTTATGCTTGCACGGTGCTGTTCAAAGTTAGAGTAAAACATGTGCTCAGTGATAATGCAGCGTGATTGTCATATGAGCTCCTGTAAACTACATGTACTGGATACATGCGAAAACAAGTTGTGTTAAAGGGACACTAGGCAGTCTTTATTTGTTTAAAACTTCTGGAGTTCGGTTATTTTTTCTGAATAGTTTGCATTTGTGCATCATTAATATTATTTATTAGAATAGTTCAGAAGTAATTGTTTTACACATTACTTACTGTTGATAATAGTGCACCTATAATATATTTAAGTATTTGATAGAATAACGAAGACAAAATGAAACACTTTTATTTAACTTTTAATGCAAGCAGGTTTAAATTTAAAATGTTACCAGGTTAATAAATGGAGATGCTAATGTTAAAGCTTGATAAATACTTCAAGATTGCCGTGTGTCCCTTTAACTTCAACAAATTACAATATGATTATGGTCTATGTGATGGGTCCCCAATTTATTAAAGGGACACAGAGCAAATTTCCAATATTGTGTCTGTTTTACACATTTTCACATCAGAACAGACCACACATCTACAAAAGTGTCTTCTCAAATCATGTTGTATTTCTAAAACTAGCGGCATCACCAGGTTTTAAGAGAGAAAATAAATAGTTGTATATTAATGTTTTCTCCCCATGTAAAATGACCTTACTAAGTCATTAAAGTAAAATATCCTATGAACAAAACTTGCAAAATTTAACAATTTTAGATTTTGGCAAGACTTGTATTTTATTCCCCTTCTAGTAAAAATGGCTTATAGAGCATTGCACCCTCTGTCAGATTTAACTTTCCTTATAACATATTCTTGCTGTACTGTTGGGTGAAAAATACATTAAAATTGTTCTGTAATCATGTCAGTTCAATCATATATTCGTATGATACACAATATAATATGTATTGACCCTTTACTTGATGTGCCATTTACTCAGTTTGGTCAAGGGACGTTTATAGCATTTCGGCTTTGAATCCAGTGAACACGGATTCAATTCTTACTGGCGCCACTGGGTTACTTCTTCGATGTGTCCTGCTAACCCCGTGCGTAAGATGGGAACGTAAACCGGATGGTCCTGTGTATCGGAGTCAGTCCTCCAAGCACGTTAAAGAACCATAGGTATCTAATCGGTAGTAAGCGTAGGGCAGGGTTCCTGGATGCCTATGTATCTTTCCTCCTCTCTTTGGGGCGGTCGTTAAACAATAATTAAAGAATCTTACGAAGTTTATAAATCACATCACCATAGAAGTCAGGTTGTGATAGTCCTTGTCGCAGAAGAGTCCTTAAAACTTCATACTTTGACTGCCTTTAGTGAAATGATAATCCCTGTTTATTTTGAAGTCAGTTGTTGAAAGGTCCGTTACCATGAACGGAAAATGAAAAGTATTGCCCACACAGTTTTTCCTCTTACCTAAAGCAAATTTCATGAAACTTCATTAGTGGACAGTGGAAAGAGGATGATCGTTTGATTTTTAGGTAAAAGGTCAAGTTCCCTGCAGACATCCACTATCCAAGGATAAGCATATGTTACAACACACATGTTATAATATTAATGGTATAATATTTGAATATTTTCTTGCACAATGTTGAATCCGGTAAAACAAGTGGTTTTGTTCACCGATACTGTCGCCTGTGAACTGAACCACTTCTTTTTAATTTACAGGATTCAGCAGTGTGTAAGACATATTCCGATCATCCATTTTTTTTTTTTTAAATCATAAATTAAAAAATATATATATCAAAACAAACAAAACATGCTATTTGATGAAAACAGACGTATTAAAATTTTCAAAGTAGCAATTTCCGCAGAAAATAGTAGATTTCAACTCCTGAAAACAAACATGTATTTTTTTTCAGGAAAATATAATTCCATGAATATAGTATTTATCATCGTTATATATGTTCAAGGAAATGTTTAATATGTCTGTTTTCAAATACTACATTCTTGGGCAAGACACTTTTCCTTAGCCTCGTCCGTCGGATGGGGACGTAAACCGGGCGGTCCCGTGTATCGGTCTATCCTCCGAGCACGTTAAAGAACCATAGGAATCTATTCGATAATAAGAGTAGGGCAGGTTCCCGGATTCCTATGTATCCTTCCCCTCTCTCTGGGGCGGCTCTAAATAACCTATACTGTGTTGATGAGCCGTTAAACAACATTCAATTCAATTCAATTCAAATACTACAGATCGTAACGCACCGCACATGTATATTCAGTATTTACTTTCAATATAGTAGTGAGTATGACTGCGTTCTGGGACCATATAAATATAAAAGAATAATATATATAAATATATATACTGAAAGGAAAAAGAAACGCAGGGTGCGTATTTCCGCTATATATTGTATGTTTAATATGCTACTGCTAATCGAATGGTACAGGGCGACATTAGGCCAGACATTTTAGAAAGAAGGTTTAAACAGCACTGAACACACCAATGGTTATCCCTTTAAAGTTTCATTATCGTCAGAATGCACATTTGGCTCAAGCAGGTGAGCAAACTTAGGCTTTAAATGTTGCAATCACTTAACATTCAATACAGTACTGAACTGGCTCAATTTTTCAAAGAGGAACTTCAGCATTTATGAATTTCTTGTTACAACGTGTACTGTGATTAAAACGTCTACAACATCACAGTTGTGTCCTTTCTCTAACTAACTGCACTTATTTTTTTTTACAAAACATCTTGGGAATTCCTTGGAATATATATGGAATTAAGTGTGCAGTATATGCTATATATAGCGGAAATACGCACCCTACGTTTCTTTTTCCTTTCAGTATATATATAACTATAAATGCCTTATAAATATAAACGACCCTCACTTTTTGGATTCACGCGTACAGTGTTTCACAACACCACAAATCTGGCAAGTGCCATGTCCACATGTTTATGTTATGAAATCTTCGAGTCTACACATAATCATGTTTGTTACTGACAGTAGCATGTCTGTTACTCGTCAGTGATTTATTTACTTGGTTAAAGGGACACATGCCAATCTTGCTTTCTTTAAAACTAGGGTCGCCCCCGCAGTTTTAAACGAACAGTTAAAAGAATATACTTCTTTCTGCCTGTTAAACTAATATTAGTGTATCGCTTTTTCTGATTTCGAAAATTAACTCTGCAACGTTACAATGGTGCCGCCATCATGAGTTCATTTTCCGATATACCGTTGCAACATTGTTTGTTAAAATAAATTGGCCACTCTGACATAACCCAAAGCATGTATAGATCAAAAATTTAGTGGACACATACATTTTAAATATATGTGTTTACATATGAAATTATTTAATTGTTTCTGTAGCCGGTCGTCTTTCCTTAAAGGGTCCTCCAAATTGAAATAACTTTCCTTTGTATTACAAAGATAATGATAAGCAGTTTCTAAAAATACTTCGGTCAAAATCGTAAACCTATTCGTTCATCGGTAAATCACGAATCCATACGGCACATTTGCCCCTAATACACACCTGCCACGAAAACGTAACTGAGGTTTCACGGAAACAGCCGAATGGAAAAAACCCGTTGACGTCACGCATTACCTATGGTTCGTTAGAAACCAAAATGGCGGACACAAACCAAGGATTTGTACAATAAATCCTTGCACAAACCAAGTAAACAATGCGAGCGAAGTGGACAATCAACATTTTGTGTACCCCATCCACTTTGATTCTGAGCGTATAAAGAATAAATGAAAACAATAAACGAATAATACAAATAAACTCATGATATTAGATTTTTCAATGTCTTCATCCTGTGACTGTCTCCGTCTGTGCGTCTGCAAATCGGAGAATCGGTGAATTGCGTCAGGTTTCAGCATTGGTTTTAAGTTTTGATACCTACTGTATTTACTCAATGAACACTCATTAATTCCGGACACCTAATTAATTGAAGAAAATAATAAAACTAGTGCTCGAACATATTAAGAAATCAATCTTATTTCAATAGTTTTGATGCTTTTATAAATTCGGACATCAGTAAAAGATGAATTATTCGCCGAAAATGACAGGTTAAAATTACGATCAACGACTTCAACGGCATCTCGATAATTACCAACAGAATATACTTCAATGAATTAAATTGTAACTTGTTTGATGCAATTAAATAACAAGTTTTTGATCGTGATTTTTTACTGTTATTTAAACGAGCCATTTTGAAACAATTACATTATTACTGACCCATGCTATAATTTTGTGTAATCGGTCAGGCGCTAGTTGAAACAATTGTCTAAACCAGGTAAAACCATTCCAATGTAGGTGTTACGGATTGTTTTGTGTTGTCGCTGTCGTAGCTAGTGTGTAGTGGGCCATTCCATTATCTGGCATTACCAGCAAAAAAATACGGTCTCGCTCACACAGGTAAAGTGCTGTGCGATTTGTTGTCTGTTTGTACAGACACATGAATTATTTTTTATTTCATACTATAAGCATGGCATGCTTTGTTTTTTAGCTTCGATTTGAGGAATAACATGATGGTGCAATTAAATGGATAAAGAATATATAATTTTAATTTATTTTCTGCAATACCTTGTATGTTTTTATTTTGTAATAAAATAAACAACATGTTTTAAAATTGCATCGTCTCATTATTCAATAAACTTCATTGCTGCATTTCAAACAAAATATAATTATTTAATATAATAAACTAGATGTCATAATTGTTCATTAGTTCATTGTTTACACATTTTTTATTAGTTCACTGTTGTGGATTAAATCGCATATAGCCCAGTATACTATTACACAGTCCTCATTAGCCAGCATATAACTACAATTGTGACTAGAACGTGACAGTTCCACAGATCAAACAGTGTACCGCTCACTCACCGCAAAACCCACCGCTACCCGCGTGTTAAGTGTGTCTCGGTGTACTGATTTCACAGGTTTTACAGTTTGCCCAAGTTGAGTGCCGTAATTTTAGACAGTTTATAGAATAGCCGCATAATTACCAATAAGTGATCATTAATGGATGGATTTTCGTAATTACCGTAAACAACGAAGGTGAGATTGCCCCGAACATCACAGTTAAAAATACTTACGTAGAATGTTAATTTTCCGTTCCCTCTCAAAATATTCGGACATTGGCAAATATGAATTAATTTTGGAAAGTTATATTCCCGGACACCAAAAAAAATAATTATGTTATCCCGTCTGAACTGATAGAGTAAATGTATTCTCTTTTTCGTTTCATAAGAGTCATCAAAATCTTTCTCAGTAAAATGGTCCGAACATACGCGAGAGTGCTCTGAAAAATTCAATTTCACACCTTTTCACCATGATGAAGACACGAACACATCAACAATATTCCAGAGTTTAAAACACTTAGGCTATATGAGAAAATTGGACATCCAACAAGAGTAACGGTTTGTTTACACATAGATACGCGCCATAATTGATTATGTAAATTAGGTAGTTTGTACGGAAGATGTGATTGGTCGTCCCTTATAACGTCATTTTCCGAAGATCGATCGCGCACCAGTTAGTTTTGTGTACAGGTAAACTTCATACCTGTAAAACTTGCATTTATCAACAGTTTTTGAGAAAACGGACGATGACATTGACATTCTTTTATAATAAGCTTTCATTTAAAATCACTTTATTTTTCAATTATGAATGTTGCCGTCTTTGGGTCGGACGGTCCTGTTACTTAATTAGTACTTGTCTCCGTTTATTGAAATTCTACATATATACAGAGGAGAGATGTATCTATATGATTTTGTTTTTATTCTCGCTTCTAAAATGACGAAATAAATCGATTTGAATAAAAGGCGCATTCTCAGCAATACACAACGTATTGTGTGTACGGGTTGGCGGGGGGAGGGAAGCCGACGGGGTTGGAGGTATACTACCGTAATGTTGCTCTCATAAATACTGTGAACATACTACATCAATAATATAACAACTTCTGAACAATGCTGAAATCGATTTATCTTTATAAATTAATTCATAATTCCACAATTTTATTCCGTGCGAACATCGATTTGGAACGTCGATTCGGCGTATTTAAGCGATTACGGTGTATTTCGTTAATTTTTGGTGGGAAAAAGTACTTGCCTCCGATTTTTTTTATATTTTACATATCTACAGAAGAAAAGATGTATTTACGCGTACATGCTTTTGTTTTTTTCTCTCTCTTCTAAAATGATGAAATAAATCGAATTTGATTAAAACTGCACATTCGCAGCTATATACAACTTAATCAATACGATATGGATGGTGGTGGGGTCGGGATGAGGGGCGGGGTTGCAGGGACACTACCACCGTAATGGTGTCCT
The DNA here is from genome assembly GCA_037043455.1 of Cyrtodaria siliqua. Lineage (NCBI taxonomy): Eukaryota > Metazoa > Mollusca > Bivalvia > Adapedonta > Hiatellidae > Cyrtodaria > Cyrtodaria siliqua. The sequence continues at coordinate 87,935 of JAWPHD010007739.1, forward strand.
TGAGAAAAACTGTTAACATTCTACTCTAATAATTTATTAAATACAGAACAATGTTGAAATCAATATATCTCTTAAAAAGGATTTCACAATTGCATGGTTTATATCCCGCGTGTAAATTAACTTCGAAAGGCGATTGTTCATATTTTAGCGAACACGGTGAACTTTGTTAATTTTGGGGGAAAAAAAGTACTTTTTTCTGATTGACTTTAAATTTTGGTTTTTAATAGTCGACATGTCAATGAACACTTTCATGAAAAAAAATTCATTCTCGCTGTTAAAACTTCATTTTTTTGCAATTGTTTCGGATTCAGAAAATTAGCACTGCAACATATATTTTCACCATCCTCATTTCCTTTCCCGACGTACCGTTGCAATTTGGTTTGTTAAAACCTATTCTGAGCACTCCGGCATAAACCAAATGCATGTATAGATCAGAAATTTAATCTGGAATGCATGGATACATACATTTGAAATATATGTATTGAAATAATGGAATTATTTCATTTCCTGTGTACCCGGTCGCGTCTGTAAATGTATATGCGTTATGCCGTCTTTGAGTCCGTGGGTCAGGTTAGTTAATTTTGGGGAAAAAAAGTACTTGTCTCCGATTTCATTAACATTTTGCATATGGACAGAGGAAAGATTTATCTATGCGTACATGCATTTGTTTTTATTCTCGCTTCTAAAATGACGAAATAAATCGATTTTGATTTAAAAGCGCATTGTTGGCAATTTAAACCTTAAAACAACCTAAATTCATCCCTTTGAAAAATACCTTTAACCATTAATGGGAATTACACTAAGTGTACACCAATTATGTTCGACCAATGTAGTTTGTGAATATTATTACTTCAACAACGATCTGTGATTGTGTTTTGTCATAATCACAGTTTATAGATAAGAGGTGTATAAATCTGATCAGTGAACATTTTCCCAATAATGTCATTTTGTTATCGATTTTATCGCGTGACCTTGTTTGATAAATATTCCTACGCCATAGGGCTGGCGTTCCTACTGAAGATTACACTGAAATACAGAGACCCGGAAGTTAGTATAGTACATTAGTTGTGTACTGAATGTCTAAATCAGACTTCAGAGCAGTGTGTTCTTCAACGGATATTGGTTACGGAGACTTGGAATATATGTTAAAGTTACTTCAGGAAGGTATAAACATAACACATGTCAAAATGTTAAGTAAATAATAATTGAGATGGGGATTCTAAAGATTAAAACACGATTTAATACAGAATTAACACTACCAGGGTAATTTAACGTTAGCAGCGATACAAATGTCAAACGACAAAATGTCGCGTTTATGTACTGTATTTTTAGGCCATGCTGTGATCATCTCCATGGTTACAAATGCTGTATCATGGACAGTTGAACAAAAAGTTATGAAACAGTGTAGAAGGCAAAACGAAACAATCTATTGTGACTCCATCATACCACAAGACATACCAGCTGGTATAAGCAGCGTGTTTCTCAATAATATGAATACGAACAATTCCACATATCTAGGTGAAGGTTTATTTTACACAGAAAACTGGGAGAATGTGAATAGACTTGAAATTACCTGGATAAGTGATGAAGAAAATGGAACTATTAGTAACTACGCGTTTCGAGGGCTTACAAATCTTCGGGAGCTTTATTTACACGCTAAGTGGCTAACAAACCTCGGTAATAGTGCTTTTGCTGGTCTTGACAAACTGACAGTGTTAGACTTCAGTGGTTGTTTCAGATTATCGATTGATTCGCTGATCCAAGCTATGAACGGTACGGACATATTGCATAATTTACAAAGTTTGTCTTTAGTGGAACTCAACAGATACCGTTCTGGTATTAACTTAAACAAAGCTTTCTTTGACATCATATCAGCAAAAAATATTACATATCTTGACCTTAGCTCGACAGAAATCAGTATGGTAGACGTAGGTGCATGGACTGAGACATCAACGTGTAATAAATTAATTTACTTGAACATTTCTCATGTAAAACTAAATAATTACAAGGGTCCATACAGAACATGTGCTAGTCTGAGGTATATCGATGTTAGTTATTCTTCCCTACCACATCGGTTTGTGGGTGCAGTTATGTATATTCCCAACCTAACAGTTCGAGTTAATGAGCATTCCTCATTGTTTGAGACTTATAAACTATTTGAAAACACTAAAACACTTGTGGCGAATGGCTTGTTTAACACGCTAGCATTCATTAATATTAAACTGATAGTGAATGCAACATTTAATATGGATTCTTTTCAGAATGTTTACCTAAGAGATAATGGTTTCATACGTTTAGACATAGAAATTGTAAATTTAAGCCCTCAGCCAATACCTATACAAGTACTAGATCTATCATCCAATAAAATTGAATTCATTAACCCTGATATGATGTCACCAATGAGCCTTCTTCGATACCTTGACCTGTCGAAAAACAACCTTTGGAAAATGAGCAACGAACACATCACAGAGTTTGAACGGCTATTGTCTGCGCTTGTAAACCTTACGAACATAAATTTATCTAGTAACAATCTTTCAACTCTGCCCGCCGAGATATTTATCAAAAACACCAACCTGGAAGTAGTGGACTTATCGCGAAACCACTTACACCAAATTATTTTCAAACTTGAACAAGCAAATAAACTTAAATTTCTTGACCTCCGATATAACGAGATAACAATAATGGGCCGAGTTTCAATTCACAATCTGCAGTCCATATTCAATGCACACATAAACAGGACAAAATACCTAACTTGGACAAGCAACGGCACGGCAGAGTTTAAACAGGACTATTTTCGTGTTGACTTCAGCTTTAATCAATTATCCTGCTCTAACTGTGAGACTTTTGATTTTCTTCGGTTGTTCTTAGCGAATTCGCAATATTTTGTGTTTACAGGTGAAATGTGTCATAATGAACGGGATGACACGATTCCACTAGACAACACCGCTCTCTCGTATGTGCAAGACTTATGCGAAAGGCATGTACGAGTCAGGAATACCGTTATTGTATCATCAGTGTTGCTCGTTGCATCAATTGTCATAATAGTGATCGTAGTGAGAGTTAAGAGGTGGATACAACTGAAAATTAACAGAAACAAAAACATCACACTGATTCGAAAAGATCGTCATACATTGAAGTACGTTGCGTTTTTATCATCCAGTGTCGACGATGATAATGTTGTAAATAATGATATCTACGAAACCACTGGAAGAACATCTTAAACAACTGACAAATAAACTAAAAACTATTTCCTCTGCATTCACATGTATCAAACCTGGTGAAAAAATAATAAGTCAGACTGAGCAACTTTTTAGTGAGAGTGGCGTCCTGCTGATTGCGGTAACAAATAACTACATCCAGGAATATGGTCGACACTTCGAGATTGATCAAGCTGTACTCAATAAGAAACCTATTGTTCTTTTTCTGACAGAGGGCATTGATGCAAATACACTATTGCTTAAGACATTTTGTAAACAATATACAATAAATGAGCATAATAAAAACACAAATGGTCACTTTTGGAAAGATGTGTGTCAAGATATATTAGCACTGATGCCTGTGCAAAGAAAATTAGCACTGATGCCTGTGCAAAGAAAAGAAGAAGAGACGATACTTTTAGTGGAACAGTTATTATATATTAGTGCAGATGCTAGCGAAGCGTATAAATATTGATTTTTCTATTCTCAAGCTGTCAACCGGAATCGTGGAGGTAGATTTTGAGCGTTATGACAGTCGTCGGTACTAATAAACATGTTGGTATGTTGCTGTTGTCTTGTGAAACGATTTAATAGTCAAAACGTCCGCTGATTTTGCGACAAATCAGAGTTGAAGGAACGCCTTCAAATTTGGTACACTGGGAGAACCATTTAAAATACATATTTCTGTAAACTAGGTAGGCCTATGCAAACGTTCACGGTTTCTGTATGACTGTAGTTTTTATAGCACCATGACACATGTTTCTCGCTGCAGCTTTAAGTTCATAGCATATACCTTAATATACTTTAATATTGGATTATAGCATATCTACGTTATCAGTTACAACTTTCTATGTTATCAGTTAACTTTCTATGTTATCAGTTACAACTTTCTATGTTATCAGTTACAACTTTCTATGTTATCAGTTACAACTTAAGCAACCGTATCGCATTGATGAATTTGAAATAGTTGTCTAGCGACTTCATCAGTGCCTGTTGAATAGCCTGTTCTATAAAATGCACACATATAGCAAGCTTATCTGGGGTTTCGCAAAAATTTACACTTTAGTATACATAATCTATGTGTTCCGATTGTTTTCCAACAAAAAGGAAACACAAGTTACGATGCTTTCTTAATGATGGTAACCTGTTTCAACATTTTACAACCTAGAAATTGTTATTTATATAAATGATACCGCTTAATTTAAATGTGGCATGTGTATTGTGTAGACAGTTTTGTTATCATCTGACGTGATAAAATGCTTTTTAGCTTTATTTTTTATTTATGAATTATGCCCACGTGCTTATTTACATCACTCACACTTAATTCATAAAGTTGTAATGTCATCTTATACCTATATGTATCATAGTAATGATACGGATAAAGGCAATTAACAATTAAACAAACTTTTCAATATTTAGCAATTTTACATAATTGTTATATACTGAACAAAAAACGTTTAGCATGACTTTTTAGGGACATGGTTTGAATAAATAAAGCCAACAATTCGGACAATTTGTTTGGACTGGTTTTTTTTATGTGTTTCGGCAATATTTACAAAGAAACAAATACAAGATATAACAAAAATCTAACGCTTTATATGTCATGCTGCAGACTCAGTAGTGTTCAAATGACGTGCTGCTTTATAAAGATACCTTGAAGTAGGGTCTGCGTTACAGCTGCCAATTAATAACAAGAGCCACACAGCATTTTAGCTCAAACGCAGACATGTTTTACAGAATGTAGACATCGATAGGAGAGACACTTTTACGAGATGTGATCGACTGTAATAGAAGCAAATACGTGACAAATAGTAATCATTAAAAACACAAAGATAACAGTTTAATAGAAGCACATTCGTGACAAATAGTAATCATTAAACACACAAACATGACCGTTAAATAGAAGCACACTCTAGACAAATAGTAATCAATAAAAACACAACGATAACAGTTTAATAGAAGCACACTCGTGACAAATAGTAATCAATAAAAAACCCAAAGATAACAGTTTACAGAAGCAGAGTCGTGACAAATAGTAGTCAATAAAAACACAAATATAACAGTTGCATAATTTAATAAAATTTGAACTATACGACAAAGAAGGCAACCATTTGAATACATAATAATCAATGTATCACGTTCGTACTAGAGATAAAATAATGCATAACACAATTTGTTACAGAAAAAATCACCCACTGTCAGTTTTGTTTTGAGTATCTTAAAGCTGTACAGTCCCTATTTTAACTGGTAATAACTCATGTATATGAACGAGTCACGTGTGAAGTAGTTTCAAATCGAAGAACACTCCACAAGTCGGTATATAAGGAGAAATCGATACGTAAAATTTCACAACGTACCTATCTATTGTTATCATTTTGACACCTTTGTCCAAATCATAAAAAACTATTTTTAGAATCTGTTCTTATCTAGAGGCGAGTGTGCAGTTTCGGGAGTATTTCTACTACACAACTAGTTTCGTTTTCGACAAGATTTGTCTAATTAAATATTCTTACTTCTAATATAAGAAGAGTTAGCTATCTAACGCACATCTAATACTTTGTGTACAACATTTACATTGAAAATTCTTATAATTTTACTTAGAACATTGTTTGTGATAGAGGATTTTCGAAACTATTCACTACTTTATATAGAAAGGTACTACATACGTTTCATTTTGTTTCCGGTTTGGGATTTACGTTTCATGCTACATATATAGATACATCGTATTAATATAGTTACTTCTGATAGAGTGTAGAGTTTGTAGTGTTAATAATTTAGAGACTGAACCTCGCTTTCGAATTTCGTTTTCAAATAAATAAATATATATATATTCAAAACGTTGGTAAAACGTTTTTCATACACTTCCGGTTTCTCGATAAGTTAGTTAAATATAGGGCATCAGGTGATCAGGGTACGTTGACATTTAGTTTTGCCAGTTCATTTTATACGGTGTATAGGATACGCTACTCCTATACATACACTAGGATATAGAGTGCATAGGACTTTAATAGTTACAACAGTGTCATACTTATATGTTTTCCTTTTTTATTATCAATAGTGCAAATATTTTGTACATTGTACACATATAGTGTTAAATTTTAGTTAGTAGTTTGACGATTAATTGTGACACGTTGTGACATCATATTTCTTAATCATATATATTCTTAAATTTAGTGATAATACAGTGTTAGAAATAGTTAAAATGTCTACCTTTAATAATTTATCTACAGAGCTTGGGAGCGCGGCCTCCGCCCACGACAACCACCACATTACCCATAACAGTTGGAAGCATAGGTTTTACTTTAGGGCCAAAGGGGACATTAAGCTTACAAAAGCTATCCCCATAGTGAGATTATCTTCATCAAAATTTCCCAATAAGATCAGCAGGGTCATCCCACTAAAATCTGGGGATCTTCTTATAGAAGCCAAGTCGTCGGAAGCCAAGAGCTTGATCTTTAAATTTAAGAATATATATGATTAAGAAATATGATGTCACAACGTGTCACAATTAATCGTCAAACTACTAACTAAAATTTAACACTATATGTGTACAATGTACAAAATATTTGCACTATTGATAATAAAAAAGGAAAACATATAAGTATATATATCCAAGTCATCGAAGTAGATGGATCTTTAAATCAAGCCCCATCTACTTCGATGACTTGGATATACATATGATCACGCCTGCCACCATTACCAGAGAGGGAGTAATACATAATGATCCGGTGGACACAAATCTATCGGAACTTAAACAGGAATTGGTGGACGAACACGATAACGTCCCCAATATACTCTCTCTCTCGGTCTTACTTAATAAGTTTGGCAGGCAGACCGGAGTCCCGAGACTCCTTAAAATACACCGCACATTTACTGCCTTTGAGGTTGAGGAGTTTGTGTCCCCTCCGATCCGTTGCTTTAAATGCCAGGGATTTGGGCACAAATATGACAAATGTGCAGGCACTGTAGCCTGCGCCAAATGTGCCCAGTCCCACCATACTAGGGATTGTACCACCCGGGGTAATATGTGTATTAACTGTGGTGGGGAACACTCGACACGATTCAGGGGCTGCTCCATACATGTCTCAGCCATTGAGATCTCAAAGATAGCCAAGAGGAACAGAACCTCTTGGACTACAGCCATTGAAATATATGGCAAATCAAAGGCCAATAAAAGCCAAGGGCGGACTATTATCCAGCCCCCAATTAAGGCCGCAGCCTCTGGCCGTGCTGAGTGGTCCCCACGGCAGATGACACGGGATCGCCCACTAAAAACAAAACAGGATGATCCTGAGATCATATCTATATGGTCCCAAAACGCACAGACCCCGAGTTGGGACATGGACACCCCCGCCCCTCCCTCCCCACATAAAGATACTCCTGCTTCTTTTTTTATCCCCAACCACGGTAAAGCCTATTATATTAATAAGCGAGGGGCCCTACTTAAAACACCCCCCCCCCCCACCCCCCCACCCCACCAATCTCCAACGATCCGAAGTCGCCGGTTAAATCCCGACTTACATATGCCGATATGGTTGTTAAAACTGTTGATATTAAGAGACACATTCCCACTAGCTCTGTTAAAACTAAACTGGTCCCTGTGTTAAACGGGAATACGTCTACTGTGGATCAACGCCCCTCCCATAAAATAGACATTACACAGTCTTCATACCAAGACAATAGATTATATAGGAAACATGGGGGACAGATCCACAGACTAAATAAGCAAGTGCTCCCACCCTCTATTTTAATCCCACAGACCCCAGTGATACCCTTTAGTACTTCCCCTGTTACATCCCCTATTTTAATTATAGATGAAACAATAGCCGAACAATCTATCTCCCCTAATAGCCAAGCACGGAATCAAATCGAAATCCCACTAAGGTCTCAAAAACAAAAGTTCATTACTCCATCTAACACCCCGGAGCGAAAAATTAAACAATCTACACCAAACTCTTCTGATTATTCATTGGGCACTTCAAAAACTATTAACGACAGCAGCATGTTCAATGTAACCCAAAATACATCACTTATAACTATAGATAACTCTTTCAGCTTCTCATCAACAACGGCAAAAACCTTAGAACAGATTTCAATACTAGATCTGGTGGGGATCGATAAAACTCCGACTATTAGTACCCCGATTAAAAACACACCTACATTTTACGATAACTCGTCTCAAACCACCCCAGTAAAAGTCCAAGTACTAAACAATTCTATTCCTATAATTACCAACATTGAAATACTTACAAAATTAACGATTAGATTGATAAACGAAAAATCTAGACCTACTGGCCCGTTGTTAATCAATCACATACATATGGAGATCCTTAAGGGCATAGTGGGTCCTAGGTGTATTGACCAACCTCCCTCCCACACCCATAATACATTGGACACCCCACTCCCTCCTGGCCCCATACTTCCTCCAGAAAATCTGCTATTGAATAAGCATAAGCCACACAATTTTACTAGCAAAAATAATAGCAAGATAAACATAAAGAAAATTAAAACACCGAGGAAAACTCAAGGAACCCTTAAAGGAACTAAAACTCCACGTAAACCAACTTCTTCCTCGGTGGCAACTAAACGACAAAATTCAAATCTTAAAAAGTGTATAAATAATTTCTTTTCGAAGTGAATAAATCTGTGAATATTATATCTTTTAATGCCGGAGGCTTAACGCATGTAAAGCTCTCTGAGATCAAAGTATTCCTGGACCTTTATCCTGAAGTTGATATTCTTTGTATTCAGGAAACCAAATTTAATAAAAAGAAATTCAAATCTATTCCCGGTTTTAAGCATGAATTTAAATTTTATGATAATAATAGAGCTAGTGATACCAATACGTGTGGAGGGTTGGCCGTCTACTTCAAAAATGATATTAATTATGAAAAGATTGAAATTTTAGATCCGAAAGATACAGATGGTTTTACAGCCATTGAAGTACAATTATTTAAAATCTACTTTCAAGATTTTACTTTTATTCTGTCAAATTTATACGCACGTAATTGTGACTACAAATCTCTTAAAACAATATACGATGTTATTCTACCTTTAAAGGTAAAGAATATTCTTCTTTCAGGCGATTTTAACGCCCATCACTTTGCATGGGGCTCGGAAAAAAATACAAAACAAGGAAAAGCAATAGTCAAATGGTTGGACGAGTTCGATCTAGTCCTCTTGAATGACGGCTCCCCCACACGTCTTGATACACACAATGGTAACCTTACTTGTATTGATCTCTCAGTCACTTCTAGATCTTTAGCACAAAAAACACACTGGACAGTATTACCGGATAACTGGGGTTCTGACCATTTTCCTATACATATGTCAATACAACTAAGTTCTTCTAAAATTAATCAAGAAAGTTACAATCAAAACAAGTTCAATTTCAATAAGGCAGACAGGGATCTTTTTAATATATTATGTAAAGATATTAATCTAGATAATATACAATCTGATAATATCAACAATTTTAATAACAAGTTAACCGATAGTCTTCTTAATATTATGCATGAAAGTATTCCAACATATAATAACAACCCCAAAAAGAAAAATGTCCCATGGTTGGAATTCAGAATGCAAAGCAGCAGTTAAAAATAGAAAATATCTTCTGAATAAACTTAAAAAAGACGCCTCTGAAATAAATCTATAAAATTATAAAAAGGCGGAACAGGAAGCTAAAACAGTTATAACCCAAGCCAAGAAAAATAACTGGGAAACATTCATTAATACTTGTTCCTTAAAACAAAACAATTCAAAAACATTTTGGGATAAAATTAATAAAATACGTGGCAACTCTTTTTCCAGCATTCCCCTTCTTAAAACAAAATTCAGTAATGCCACAACTAACAAAGACAAAGCTAATTTACTAGCTAAACACTTTGCCAAAGTTTCAAGCAAAGAAAATCCTTCAGAGGCAACGATCAATTATCAGACGGTCTTTGAAACCGAATTTAAAAATAAAATAAATAATAATAATATTGAAGAAGACGATTCCACCTTAAATATACCATTTACTCTAATGGAATTAAAAGATGCAATTGGTAGCAGGAAAAATTCAGCCGTGGGACCCGATAAACTCTCATATCAACTATTCAAACATATGCCGGATTCTACTATAAATATTAGGCTTACTCTGTATAATAAAATATGGTCTTTTAATAACTATCCTGAATCCTGGAGACTGGCCTGTGTCATTCCAATACATAAACCTAATAAAAAACCAACGACCCACAATCTTTTCGACCCATCAGTTTAACGTCCCATCCAAGTAAACTAATGGAATTTATGGTTAAAAACCGACTTGAACACTTTTTAGAATCTAAGGGTTTAATTAATAAATTTCAGTCAGGATTTAGAAAAGGGCGTAGCACTCTAGATCAGCTAGCCCGATTACAACATGACATCTTATTTGCTAAAATCAAGAGCCGATCTGTTCTAGCCATCTTTCTTGATCTCCAGGCGGCTTTCGATCTAGCCTGGCATACTGGAATATTATCCAAATTATTTGACCTCGGAATTCGAGGAAACTGTTTTTATTTTGTCAAGGCCTTTCTCCAGGATAGAAAAATTCAAGTAAAGGTTGATGAAGATCTTTCTGAAGAAGAAATATTAAATTAGAACGTGGTACTCCACAAGGATCTATTATTTCTCCGCTCCTTTTTAACATTCTAATTAACGACCTACCTAATGTAGTTCAAGATTCCGGCTTGGTCGTTAGTCAATTTGCAGATGATAGTGGCGCATGGATTTCTGGGAAACGTATAGATACATTACAAGCTAAAGCACAAAAGGGACTAAACTTAATTTGGGATTGGGCTAAAAAATGGGGATTTAAAATCTCCACTAGTAAAACTACAGGGATTATATTTGGAAATACCGCCCACACTTCTACAGATCTTTTTCTGGGTAATACTAAAATTATATTTAGCAACACAGTCACTTTTTTAGGCCTTATCTGGGATAGAAGGTTAAATTTTACAGCCCATATATATAACCTTTTAAACAAATGCGAAAAGGATTTAAATTTATTAAGAATGCTTAAAGGTACTGATTTCGGATCCGATAAAAAATCATTAACACTTTTATATAAAACCTTAATAAGATCCAAACTTGATTACGGATCCCATGTAAATTCATGTGCGTCAAAATCACTACTTCATCGACTCGATATATTACAAAATAAATGTCTTAGAATTGCACTGGGAGCCCTAAATTCTACTCCACAGCATATTTTGGAACATGAGGCTGGCGTTTTGCCATTACATATTCATAGAGAAGAACAGATGCTTCGTTTCTGGGCCAGGGTCCAGACAATTTTGGAACATGAGGCTGGCGTTTTGCCATTACATATTCATAGAGAAGAACAGATGCTTCGTTTCTGGGCCAGGGTCCAGACAAAAAAGGAATCAAATCCAGTAATAATATTTTTGTAAATACTCAATGTCTTAATAGATTTAGTAAAACTCCCAGCCATTCGGCACAACCATTTATAATCTAATAGAGGAATATGACCTAGACCACTATCAAATTGCAGATTTTTCAGTAGGAGTGGTCCCTCCATGGACTCTAATTCAACCTAATGTAGACATTTCCCTTTCCTCTATAATAAACAAAAACGATGAAGCATCAGAAATTAAACTGAACTTCCTACAACATAAGGATAGTAAATAATGTTGTAATTTTGTACAGGTACCAGTATTCAAGCCTGGTTACTGAGGACATTATGTCTGTCTTCGGTTAGCACCATAAATCTAGATGTGTATCTCTCTGCAGGGCTAACTCAGGCTAATGCCAATGATCATAATTTATGGGTTAGCATCCCTTATTTGGGAGATGCTCTATGAACCAGGCTAATGCTAATGCTACATGATCTATGTGTTAGCATTCCTTATTTGTAGATGCTATAAGATTGATGAGTTAGCATGCTAATATTTACGACCATGCTAACCCCTTATTTAGAAGGGACCTTATAAAAAGGGAGGGTTTTCATTGTTCGTGGGGTTTTTTCCTGGCTTTTACCTGGACTAACGAGAGATCAGTAGTTATGTGAGAGAGACACTATCATTATTAGTAAACTGTTGTAAATATTAATTCACCATTATAGTTGGTAGCATGTAGAAATAAAGTTATAGAATATAGAATTGGACTATATATTTCTTTCTACCTTTTGAAGTGAAGAAATTGTAAAAATATAATAACTTTTTTACAAATTTATACAGATGGTTCCAAAGATCCTGTCTCAGGACGTGTAGCATCAGCCTTTGTTATACCAACAAAAGATATTACTAAAATTACTAGAATCTCTGACGGTCTCTCAATTTTTACCGCGGAGCTAGTCGCTATAGACAGAGCCCTTAAATGGATTATTAAATACAAGCCTCCATTCTCAGTTATTTTCTCAGACTCGCTTACAAGTCTTATAGCTATTAAAGACAGAACGAGTAGAACTCGCCCTGATCTTCTGACAAATATTCTATATAAATTAAATGATTGCCATATTTTAAAACTTTCTGTAAACTTGGAGTGGTGCCCGGCTCATGTTGGTATAGTCGGTAACGAAAAAAGCCTGTAAATCAGGCTTGGACACCACTGCCGTTGACAAACCAATCCCTTTAGGACACATTGAAATTTACTCACAAATTCGGAAAATAATAAACAACAAAGTAGATCATTATTTAACTAATCAAATTAACAAGTTCCATACTTTCTCTAGACTTAAAACAAACTTCAAAATTCAGGAACCATTTTCTACCAATAGGCTTATCGATAAAGTAATTACAAGACTGAGAATGGGGTACAATCTATTACCGGCTAGTTTAGGCAGCCACATAATTAACGACCTTCATAAGGATTGTCCTAACTGCCTAGTCCATTTTACTACGGAACATTATTTACTAGATTGTAGTCAGTTTGAAATACAGAGAGATATATCTTAAAATTAAAATTGCTAAACTTATCATTACCCTTTAATTTAACTAACATTTTAGATCCTATCAAAAAACATAGAGTTCAAGTATTTAGCGCTCTCAGTTCTTTCATCCTGGGCACACAATTTGAAAATAAGGTTTAGACTAAACTACAATGTTGGACGGATGGTTTGATTTTAATTCGTTTATTCAGTATACTTTTACTAAATTGTAAACCTTTCTATTAGAGTGCAGATAATCGTCGTATTTAACATTATATAAACGTCATATGATTACTTATTAGTCTACGTAAGTAACAACATAATATATAAACTTCTTAAGAATAACATAGTCTACTTATATAGTAGACGAAATTTGGGTCATACTCAATACTGACTGCCACCTGGTTAGACGGTCGCTGTACTGGCTCTCTGGGTGGTAGTCAACACAGAGACGTACTTTATTCTTCATATGAATATTATAAACTACTTAATTGATACAGTTATAATATGGGACTGATCCGGTGGACGCGTTTGGGCGATTTTTGAGTCTGATGACAACGCAGGCACAACGGTCCAGGACCAATCACATACTTTTATATATATAATGCGCCATGACTAAGTGAGTGTGGGGCGTCGTGGACATGTCTAGCTGACTTTTGATAGGACTCCATGACAGGATGAGTGTGGGGTCAACCCTATACTTTTGGTGTCATGAAGATGCTTATTTAATATTCAATATGTCCTAAAAATGTCCTAAATGTTTATCTTATAAACCATAATATTACTAAGTTACATATTCCCCCCCACTCCATCCACTCCCACTCCCTTATGTCGTATAATTCCATGTAACACTACTTTGTATGACCCCACCAGCCCCGGTGTGTGATTTTAATATTTGGTTGTTTTATATCAACAGTTAAGTTAATAGAAATTCCTGGCTGTCCTATTTAGTTTTATATATGCTTATTACTTCACATTGATTTTATATCAACAGCTGGGAAGATGCTATTTTTAGTTTGATCTGACGCACACATCGGGATAACGGGGAACATAATATTAACATGTAAAACCTATGTATACCTCTGCTTCATGCCCTCCCCGGTGTGGCCTCCCCGTGGCTTTGGCGGAGGGGCACACTCCATTTAACGTTTTTGCTCTCATAAGCGTAAAACTCATTCTGAATTATTTTATATTGAGAGATTTGGGGTGGTGTCTTGCTGGCGGCACTGGACATTTTAACGATTTCTTTTTTAGCATTATATGCTTATAATTATAAGAGTCCATTCCCTTTGGAAGGGAGCATGAAGCAGACACAACATGGATTATGTATAAATGTACATATTAAGTTAAATCATTTTTAAGAAATGGTGACGCGCTGGCGCTGGAAAATAAAATTATTATTTATAATCCTCGATTGAATTTTATATATGAAATAGACCAACATGAGCTTATTCCACCTGTGTCCCCATCACTCAGCCTCTGCCAAGTTAATCTTATTGTGTCCCTGCAAACCATCTATTGCCATGTCTTGCGTCTGCTTGGATCCTGCCATCCGTGCGTGATTGATAAGCATTAGTAACATTATTTAAACTACTAAGATTATTATAAATAAACTACTATTGAAAACCTCGCCAAAAGGCCTAGTTGCCAACGGCGAGGAAAAATAAAACCTTATACTACTAAAATTTCACATTTTTATTTAGCCTCCGTACAGGTAACATCGATAAATATTCGGCTCCAAAATATATGTGATAACAAATAGTTGCCCGGAACGCGATTTGAACCACAGTCTTGCACTTGTAAGATTTGAAAGATGTACGCTGAACCTCTAGACCACTGCTATTTATTGGTATTGTGTAGCATTTTTAACACTAATTAGGCATTACGTAATAACAAGAGAGCGCACACAACTCATCAAGCGCTAAACAACGAGTCGATATATGGTTGATTTGAGACGAAGTATTAGTTTCATCTTGATAATATACAGTATTACACTAGGCAATGCTAATTTACACGTGCGACAATATGGACTGCATATTTATTGATCCATCTTTAGTTGCGTTCAAATATATTAAGTTATTTTGCCTCATAATATATTATAGTTAGTATACCATTTTCTCATGTAGCGGTGTAGTTCAGTGGATAGAGCACAGGAATTGAAATCAGAAGGTCGTCTGTTCGAGCCCCGAAAGAAGCTAACTTTAGCTAACTTTATTTTCGGTAAAAATTACTGTTACCTGTGTATAGGTACGATGTGCACTGGTCGATGTATATACAGTAAATGATTTCATGCGCTATATGTGCTCGCTTAAATACCCGATTTCGCCATGAGCTGGTGAACATGAAGTTACAAAAAAAGACACACCTACAAAGAAGAAATCGATTGATATAGGGCGTCTGTAGCTTTAAATAACCACTAATCGCACCTTAGTTCAAGCTTATCTGGATTTGGCGACTAAACGTTCTTAATATGGATACAAAAAACTAGAAGTTCAGTGAGATGGACAAGGCTGTCCCTTATTTCACTAAGGCTCCGCAAGATGTTATATCAATAATTCTGCCTAAAGTCAGAGTTTTGGTTTTTGTGCTGTGCAGATCCTCCAGACCCATTAGTTGTTTCCAAGTTATGACATGGACAAATAGTGTAAGTATAACTTAACAACGGGCAATATCTCTAATTTGAAAGAATACAAAGCAATATGGTTTTTGCGCTCTGCACTTTCTCTCACTGCCCTTTATCATTGTGCGACATTTCAATGCAGTCCCATTAGTAGTTTTTGAGTTATGCTCTGGACAAGTAGAAGTATAAAATTACAAAGGGCAACAACTCTAATTTGAATGAAGATGGTTTTGTTTTTTTAGCCCTGCACTTTCTCTCATTGCCCTCTATTATTGTGTGAAGTTTCATCCCAGTTAAATTTGTAAGTTTCGAGTTATGCATTATATACAACATTGCAAAGGGCAACAACTCTTAATTTGAACGAAGATAGAGCTGTGGTTCTTCCATTTTGCACATCATCGCATTGCTTTCTATCTTGTATAGTTTCATTCCAATCTCAATTTGTAGTTTTCAAGTAATGTTTCGGACAAGAATTGTAAGTATACAATAACAAATAGCAGTTTCTCGCTTGAATGATGATAAAGTTATGATTCGTGTGCTCTGCACTTCCTCTCCTTGTACTTTATCATTGTGTGAAGTTTCATTCTAGTCAAATCAGTAGTTGTCAAGTTATGCTCCGAACAAGAAATTACAAAGCAATAACTCTAATTTTAATGATGATTCTGGGATCTTCATTATTCACCTTAAGGAGACTTCAATGAGTTTTTCGAATCAATAAAAGCAGTGGTTATTTTACAGTGCAGTTCATCTCACTGCCCTCTATCTATTTCGTGAAGTTTCATTCCAGTTACTTAATATTTTTCACAAGAAGCAGTCTGAGAGACAGCCATATCCCACGTCGCAGTGTTTTTTCCTACGTAATTGCAGGGCCCATGATTGGGTGCTTTGTTTAAAGGAAGTTTTATCACTGCACATAAAGCAGAAAGTAAAATGAACAAAAAAATGTAAGTATAACAATACAAAAGGCAGTAACTATAATTTCAATCTGATAAGAGTTATTGTTACTGCACTCTGCACTTCCTCTCATTGCCCTCTATCATTGTGTGAAGTTTCATTCCAGTCCCTTAGTAGTTTTGAAGCTATGCACTCGACAAGAAGAATAACATAACAAAGGGCAATAAGTATTATTTAAATCTTATTTAAATAAACATATAGTTAGGGTTCTTGCATTCTCCACATCCTTTTTTTGCTTTCCGTCATTGTGTTTCTCATTGCAGATCCATTAGTAATTTTGGAGCTATGATTCGGATAAGAATGTGAAGTATAGAATTACAAAGGCCAATAACTCTATTGTCTATGAAGATCGAGTTATGGTTATTTCAATCTTCACTTCATGTACTTGCCCTCTATCAGTGTGTGATGTTTCATTCCAGTCTTGTAGTTTTTGAGTTGTGTTCTGGACAAGATAAGAATCAAATTACAAAGGGCAATGACTCTCAATTAAATGAAGACAGAGTTATGGTTCCTACATTCTGCACTTACTCTCATAGCCTTCTATCATTGTGTGAAATTTGATTGCAGTCCCATTAGTAGTTTTCATGTTATGGAGCAGACACGAATTATAAGTATAAACATACAACGGGTGATAAATCTAAATTAAATGAAGACTGAGTTATGGTTATTGCACTCTGCACTTCCTCTCATTGCCATCTATCATTGTGTGAAATTTCATTGCAGTCCCATTAGTAGTTTTCCAGTAATGGAATGGACACAAATTATAAGTATAAAATTACAAAGGGCAATAACTCCGATTTAAATGAAGACAGAGTTATGGTTCTTGCACTCTGCACTTTTTCTCATTGCCCTCTATCCTTGTGTGAAATTGCATTGCAGTCCTATTAGTAGTTTTCGATATTACACATCAGGGGCAGGGGACACAACCCTTCAGCTGGGTAGAAATTATGCAGCATGTCTATATTCAGTTGACCAACTTTATGCAAGTCATATATTCAGAATGAAATCCTGAATCATACAAACAATCGAAGATACTTTCACCTGCCATATTATATACTTTAAGAATTTAATAATTGATGTTGGGAAGAAAAAAAAGTGATGAACACTTTCAGAATTTAATAATTTATGTAAATTTTGCTATTAAATGTTTCAATATCTGAATTTTCTCCTGCTGAAACTTGTGAAATGATGATGTTACATGAACTCACATTTGCCTCTAATTTCTCAAATCCACTGCAAGAGATGATTCATGACACTGGACATTTTCCATAAAAAGTTCCTCCATTTTTTCCTGTGACAAATCCTCTTCCGATACAAGAACTAGGTTCTTCATAGAAAATACAACAACCTCCATTGCTAGTCTGATCGAAAAACATGTGTACTCCATTTTGAGAATGTTCCTCTGTCAAACAATAAAACAAGACAAGGGTCAAATAACTCCCCCTGCCTTACAGAAGCGACCCATTACAATCCCATTAATCAATTATCACTGTGGCACTGTTTAAAACACTGATCAGGTTGTCGACTTCCTTTTTCTCGTATGCACCCCTGATGATGACGCTGCTGCTGCTGATGATGATGTAGATGGCTGTGGTGTCAGGACTCGACCTGTAACACATAAAAATTAACATAAATATTTTATGTCCACTTATTTACATTTAGTAATCCCCAGTTGGACTCTTCTTAAATTCAATCGAGACAGATAACCTCAAACGACAAGTGTAGACACCTTCAAGAAGTCACTTAGTGGCATGGGATGTCATCCATCCGTCACAAACAAATTGTACTAGATGGATGAACCTCCTGTCGCCCAAACAACGTGGTCAAAATAATAGTAAAACGAGAACATGACCTTGACCTTTACATACTAGATTTATTTTAGAAACAAAATTCGAAACTGAAGCATTTTCAACATAAATCTGAAAACATAGGAATTATTTTCAAAATTTAGGAAATACAGGAACTTGTCAAAATATAGGGAATTTCTCACATTATCATAATATAGAACAAGAGGTCAATGACCTTGAAGCTCTACTGATAGATTTTTGATTGCTAGGTCAACATTCCTGTGAAGTTTCATGAAAATCCATCAAGTAGTTTCATAGAAGTAGTCGCTACAAGTTTTCATTATATAACTCTATGTAAACAAAGATGGCCACTGGCGGCCATGTTTAATGTCAAATCAAAATAATTTTTGACAAGGATCAACATCATGTCATACTGATCATTTTAGAAAAAGTCCCATATCAATATCACTTCGAGTTTTCAAGAAGTAGTCGCTACAAACTTATTTTTTAAAAATCTATTTTTAGATTTGGTGGCCATCTTGGATTTCACATCAACATGAATTTTTGCTAGGATCAACTAGACTTCATGGGCAACATTTCTGTAAAGTTTCATGAAAATCCATTCAGTAGTTTCAGAGGAGTAGTCGCTACAAAAAAAATAATTACGGACGGACAGACGGACGGACGTACACAAAATCAGGCTTTGTGTGACTCAAAACTTGTGTGTCTGTTTTTTGTGTGTACGTTAGTACTTTGTGTGACATTCTTACATTTTGTGTGTCGTTTTTACCATTTGGACACATTTTAGTCACACAAGCTCCCCCTTGTGTGACTGCAATTTTGTATTGCTTTAAATGAAGAAATGGACTATTTCCTGCGCATAGAGACATACTTGCTTGTGTGTCAGTCACACAAGAAAAAAAAGTCACACAAGTATACTTTATACACAAAAAAAGACACACAAGGCGCTCCTGTAAACTCGGACGGACGCCGGACGCCGGACGCCGCACCACGGCATAAGCTCTGCTGATCTCTGATCAGAAGAGCTAAAAATACAGGAATATAGGAATTGGTTGTCTCTATTTAGAGAATACAGTAAAAGAAACAAGGGTAAAATGTTGGAATGCACAACTTGGCAACTTGCATCAGTATATAAGCGCCCATAGTAACCATAAATCTTACCAGTATTGGCACCTGCACTGTCCCATGATGCCCTGCATACCGGACACTTTTTATCCACCTGATCCTTGAAGAATTTGTTGGAGCAGTACTTGTGAAGCTTTGTATTACACTGGCTGCATGTCTGACCCTGTAATGGTTTATCAATATTGTCAATGATCGAGTCAAAACTATAGAATTTGCAAAGCCTCGTAACACGAATCTAACAAGCCGCGTTAACACGTTTCTAACACTCTATGTATACGACAAATTTTGCATGGATCATATTTGTATGCATCAGACACGTGACATTTAAAAGATACCCCACCCCTATCCGTGATGCCAGGGGAAAATTGGAGGGTTGAACGCTAAACTAATTAACTCCTCAAATTGTCATTCTAGTAGCTGTGTCTCGTCATGTTAATTAATACTTACGTTATATGATTCATCAAATTTATTTATTTTGATGCAAGATGAAAGACAAGTCTCCTTGCAGAAATATTCAATGAGATTTCTGATGGAATGCTAAACGGATGATAAAAAGGCTTTTCAGATGAACATCTCACAGCATGATTTTAAACCAAGGTTTTCGGCTATAAGCTGCGAATTCCTCAAAGGTATGAGTTAATAAATGGAAAACATTTCAGGCAAAACAAGAAAACTTCTATGTAGAGCTTCATGCAAATTTCACAGCATTATTACTATAAAACAATTCAACGGAAATCTTGCATGTATCACATCGCATAGCACTAGTACCAAACAATTTAGCTGGAAAATCAGTCACTATCTTGAAGGCAAAGTGTCATGCACAAGTCACATCATGGCATTATTACCGAGTTACTCAAAAAGCATATGTAAATAACTTGTATTAGGCAGAGTTTCTTGCCCACATCTTCAAGTATTAATACCAAACAATTTAGCTGACAATAACCAGTGGCTAACTTGTAGTAGGCAATGTTTTTCCACATCTCACAGCATGATTACCAAACAATTTAGCTGTAAATAAGCAGTGGCCAACTTGCATGAATAGTTTTTCTCACATCTCACAGCACTATTACCAAACAATTTAGCTAAAAGAATCATGTAGCCAGTGTTTCTTGCACGGGGCAGGTTTCACAGCTGTATTACCAAACTACCCAGCCAAAACCAGCAGAGACTTACTTGTAGGCAGAGTTTCTTACACATGTTACATCTCACGGCACTATCACCAAACATGTCAAATATGTACTGTTCCATCTCCATAATTGCTCGAGCAGACAGGTGTATCATGCCATCATCTGACTGGAAAATTAAATATAATATAAACATGACTAACACATAGTACTAAATTCAAAAACCTTTATTTAAAATGAATAGAATTTCCTGTGACGAGTAAAGATTTACCATATGTGAAATATTATCCAATGCTGGACAGTTATGTGCAGTATGAAGGCACAAATTAAGCAAAATTCAACCTCTGTAAATGTATGCTAAATTGTATCATATTTAAATTAATCAATAATTCAATATTACATTATGTGGTAATGCCTTAATTCCATTTAGCGATGGGAAAGCTTATATTAGCAGGATTTTATAACGGATATTTAGACTATAAAACAGGTTTTACTGATAAAATGTGATAACCTAGGTTGTTTAAAATTACCTTTTAAATGTTTTAATTTTACAATATGTAAACTTTTTAAGCTGAAATTAAGACTTTATTTCATACCCCACCCAGCCAACCCCGTTTTTGCTTCTTGGAGAAGGGGTTGGATGGGGTATGAAAGTTAATACTCGGACCAGGTAATGACTTGAAACTGCCCAGATCTCAATCATTTCATTATTATCATACATTCTACATACAAATGTACATAATTAAGTAACTTAAGTAATTTAAGTTATTGCAAATACTTATCTTCTCGTTATAGTTTAATAGTTACCAAACAAGAGTCAGCAAACTTAAGATAAATATGTAATGATTGCATACAACACTTTTCCCAATCCAATTTATCTTCCAAGTTCAATTAGGGCTATTTCGTTAAAAAATACCCGGGAATCAGGATAGCAATCTATGGGTGAACCTCATATTCTGGAATTTGGTTCTTTAACTCAATTTTGCATCTATGGGTGGGTGTTCAATTTCAAAAATGCCTTCCTGTGGTCCAATGTTTGTTTTAATGAAATAGCCCTTAGATCAAACAACACAACTGTTTTTTTTTAACTATTTATAAACCAAGATGACATACTCTGCCAATCCATGACTCGCGCTGAAACTTGATCAGCAGGTCCTCCGCATCGTTTTTGGTCATCTTCTTGGGCAGCGTGTCCGTTATATTCATCGCTGTGATTGACCCTACTGACCCCGTGTCTGACAGGACTATCAGCTCCACCTGCAGCATGAAATATGAGTTAATGGGGGGTACATCCAGCATTTCGTCTAGAGGTCCAACTTAACATTGACAACTAATGATGACATGGTTTCCTTCTTACATGGCCTAAACATAATGAATGAGACTAAAGTTGAACCCTTATTTAGATAGAAATTCACTATGACCAGTTATGTGCTATCCTAGGCTACGTACCAGGCATAATTTAAGTATTTTATGCCAGATTTCATTTGAAATATTTCATGAATTCAAATTTTAGACATGAAGAACAAGGTGCTACCACAATTTTTTTTTTAAAATGGCAGTTTTATCATGAATTGGAACATTTTTAAAACTTTGAATTTTCCTAAAAAAAACTTTGATGTACTCCCTTTAATAGGTTTTGTACATATGAGAGCCCCAATGTGTACTAACAAGTACACATTGAAATGTTGTTCATTTGAAATGTCTATACCAACAGCTGTTATTAAGGATAGCCGTTGTGTCTAATAATGACTTCCTGATCGATGCTCAGACATATGGGTGTTCCAAGGGTTCTTCAGTTTCCTCTCACATCAAATCCGTGCAATCAAGAATGAACTGTATAAACTCAGAGCTGTAGATAATTTTTGACTGCAAGGAGTATTTACTCATTAGATTCAAAATGAATGAGTAACGAAGAACTTGCTCGGAGTAAACACTTGCTTAAATAGTCCATGCGTTCAAAATGGATGTGAATTAATATATTTTAAAACAAACAACTATTCTGATTAAATGGAAGTTAAGTTAAATCAAAAGAAACACTGTATGACATTAATATTATATAGACACACACTTCGAACAATTTTCATCATGTAACCATGGTAACTATGCAATAAACTGTTCCACAAGTCTGAAGAAATAATACTCATGATTATTAATAGTTATGAGTTTTTGTGTTAAGTTGATGTCAGAGTAATGATACTCACAATTTTAAATTAACAAGAGGTCAATGACCTTGAAGCTCTACTGATTGATTTTGATTTCAGGAAGTAGTCGCTACAAACTTGTTTTTTGAAAATTTATTTGTAGCCGTGGTGGCCATCTTGAATTTCCGGCCGACCTGAAATTTTGCTAGGATCAATTAGACATCATGAGCAACATTCCTGTGAAGTTTCATGAAAATCCGCCAAGTAGATTCGGAGAAGTAGTCGCTACAAGTTTTTACTATATAACTCTATGTAAACAAAGATGGCCGCTGGCAGCCATGTTTAACGTCGAATCAAAACGATTTTTGACAAGGACCAACATCATGTCATGCTGATCATTTTAGAAAAAGTCCCATATCAATATCTCTTATAGTTTTCAAGAAGTAGTCGCTACAAACTTATTTATTTTAAATCTATTTTTAGCTGTGGTGGCCATCTTGAATTTCCGGCGAGCCTGAAATTTTTCTAGGATCAACTAGACATCAAGAGCAACATTCCTGCGAAGTTCATGGGCAACATTTCTGTAAAGTTTCATGAAAATGATTAATCCATTCAGTAGTTTCAGAGGAGTAGTCGCTACAAAAAACAGTTTCAGACGGACAGACAGACAGACGGACAGCGCACCACGGCATAAGCTCTGCTGATCTCTGATCAGTAGAGCTAAAAACTGAGGGGTTTTGTAAAAAATAAAATGAGAAAAATACTCAAAATCTGTGTAGCTTGTTTCATATTCTGCCCCATGTAGTTCCTGGGCAAGAATAGGGCCACTGTTTATCAAAGCAAAGGGGTAAAATCCCCACCCCCGTCCGTATTCACAGTCATTTTGTCATTTTTGTCATGTTCATTAAGTCTTCATCATGATCCTGTATTGTTTCAGGTGCTACTTGTTTCATTAGCACCTCTATAGGACTTATACCAACGATCATGGCTCCAGTGAAAAACGGAGTGTTTACAACAGATTTTGCAGCAACTCTTCAGTTCATCAAGTGTAAAGGTTAGAATTTGCAACAATTCTGCAGTTCTGCAGGTGAGAGGGTTATAGGCCCATTCTGCATAGTTATATCTCAATATAAATGTTCATTCCAGCAGGCGATATTTCCCAATATTCCGATCCAAAGAACCATGTACTTGTATGATTTTATGTATATATATAAGCAGATATACCAGCTTTTTGAAGAACTGCAGTTCATTATCTGTAAACTGTGATGCCAGCAAGGTAATATTGCTCTCTGTAATATTCACCTAGAAAGAGAATTAGAACATGCTATATTAACAAACAACTTTCTCAACTAGAACTATCACTGACTGGTGAAAACCTCGCTTTTTTTATTCGAAGTCAACAAAGGGCCATAATTCTGTAATAAATTAGGCAATCACTAATGGGTGATGTAGAGAGACATAAGGTCAGCAGTTGTTACGACTTACGAGTATATGAAGACTGGGAACAAGCCATTCCAAACTGTTTGAAAATTTCTAGTTATAAAAATGTGTGACGGGACGGGACCAACACGTCCCAAAAAACATGTCTATATAGCTCCCACTTCACTTTGTGAAAGCTGGGGTATAATAACAGGTACCCGGTAGGTAAAAACTAAAATACATTGCTTTTACTAAATATGAAGCATTTTTTCGTCATAATTTATTACACTACAAATCTTTTTGATAACTTTCATCAAATCACTCTTTATCACACACATAAATAAGGGCTATTCCATTAAAACATACATGGGACCATAGGAAGGCTCTTTTGAAATTGAACACTCACTCATGAATAGATGCAAAATTGAGACAAAGAACAAAATTTCAGAAAATAAGATTCACCCATAGATGTTCATTAAATGGTCTTCCTGGGGTCACGGGTATGTTTTAATGGAACAGCCCTAACTATATGTGTAATGTTTAATTATATTTAATAACTCTATGGTGCATAATTGATACTTTAGATTTATTTAGAATGGTTCGATTAGTTTCTTGTATTATACATCAAGATCAAGTACTATGTTAACAGAGAAATGAATTTATTACATTTCTATGGGTTAAAGATTCGGATTTCTCAGTGAAAGAATATTCATAATCGCTTTAATATTAATAAATAACCCTGAACACAAAAATAACTAACAGTTACTGTGACGAGTCATGTGAGGTCAACATTATTCGCCGATACTTTTCAATAAAACATTTTGGTTAAAATCAAACACCGAGAGACTTAAAATGTAATAAAAAGATTATTTAACTGCTGGGTTCGATTATATGGACATCCTTCACTCGATGGTAGGCATGTTTAGTTTATAATAATAATCACACACCTACCATCTCATGAAGGATTTCCCTATAATTGAAACCCTCAGTTAAATAATTTCTGTATATTCATACTATTCCAAATTTTAACAGACATTTAAAGCCAAATGAAGTTTGATACCCCGGTATACATTTTGGAATGCTTAACAATTTATTTACTTCTTTAAATAATATAAATTAGGACTATAATTTTTTTAAATTGTTATAGTCTGCTCTAAAACATGGTGTGAAAAAAAGGAAACTTCGTCTACAGTCCAGTAAATACAGAGCCTACAAAGAGCACATCCTTACACCAACTTACCAGGCCGTAGTAGCTGACTCCATCACATTCGTCAACGCCTTTCTTGATCTCCATACCAAACAGCTTAAGGTTACTGTTGATGGTGTGTACGAATTCGATGAGCTGCCTCCGCTGGTCCTCGACACCGGTCACATCTGCCAGAACACATTTTTAATGATCACATGCAAATTAATTATTAAGCTTAGCTTTAATTTGGCACTAGTTAAATAACTTGAAAAATTTGTTTAAAACCATACATGCAGAAGTTAACACATCACTTCAGGTTCCAGTTCTAAAAAAACATCTCTCGAAGATATAGATCTACATGTTCCAAAAGTGACAATTTCATAGTTCAAATAGTTATAAAAGATGGTGAAAAATGGGCCTATGACACAATTACATTCAATTGTATATTGAAGTACTTCTCAACAAGGTAAATAAATCCATAGGGTCTTTTAGAAACAGTTTAGTGATGGCTTCGATGATAGTACATTATGAACATACCGTCATATTTTTCACAGGAAGATTTCAGCAAAGTAAATACATCCTTTGCATTGAGAATACCTCTTGACATAAATGACTGTAGAAACATTCGGTGAGAATTCCTCATTGCCATAGTGCACCTGGAAATAAATGATTTTTTTTATTTTATTTAATAACACAGAACAGATGGCTAAAAAGGCAGTAGAGATACATAGAAATTCAGGAATACCTTATGAAGTCTTCTGTATAGACAGGGACGTAGCTGTGCCTAAAATAATGTATAATGCAAATCATGGGTTTTGGGTTCATTTTTATTCCCTATATGTAGGCACGTGCCTAAAGGCAGACCACCCACATTTTCCTGTGTAGAACCAGTACAGTATTCTCGATTTTGCCATTATAAATCTCGCTCTCGTTTTTCGCGAGATTTCGAGTTCGGGGGGTCTCAACACTAACTCTGTATAGTGAGTATAGTGTTTATTTGGTTTTATTACGTATCATGCAAAAATATCATGCGAGTGCTGTTTCTAGTTGTGTTAGTAATATATGCTTTCAGAATATTGACCTTTTCTGAGTTATATGGCTTTTTATTGCCATATAATGATGATTTGAAACCGAAAGTAGGTAGATGTGCATTACTCAAAGATCATAATTCTCGTGTTTCATAAATTATTTACAATAATTAACTTTACTTATTACACTTAAATTATTTAACCAGTTATATATATAACTTTCTTGTAAACAGGAACGGTTCATATTAATCTCGTCTACCAGTTTAAAATAAAAATAAAAGAATAATTAAGCATCAGTAGTTGAGAGTCCAATACTGTACATGCTTGAGTTTTAAAGTCACCACTAAAACATAAGTACAGTATATAAATTCTCCTTGAAATAATGTTCATAAAAGTATATTTGTGTATATATATTTATATACATATTGAACAGTTACTAATGTTGGGTTTATGGCAGGTTGTTTATTGCAATCAAAAGAAATAAAGTTTTTTTTCAATCGTAATGCGGTACCCCGTGGCTAATTGGCTGTCCAAAGCAGGATGTTAGTTTAGATCAAAGAGGCCATAAATCACAAACTTGTGTTGACATCAGATATATACAATAATTTGTAATATTTTAATTTTTAATGGTATGTATACGTGTATTATGTATAACGTGGGAAAGTTTTTTGTAGTTGTGTAAATATGAGCTGTCAGATTATTGAATTTGCGGTGTTAAATGTGGTGTTTATTTGTAATTATGATGATATTTTGAAACCGAAAGTAGATAGCCTGTACGTTACCTAAGATATTGTCGATGTTCCTGACGTTACTCGAAGATCATAATTCTTGTGTTTCGTAAATTGATTTATAGGTTCGTTTATCTGCAAGACAGTGTGTAAAATGTGACATGAAATACATAATTTCGAATTAAATTTAAATAACAAACAAGCATGTAACAGACTTACAATTATTTATTTGTTTTTTTGTGTTTTTTTGACAAATCCTACTGAACGTAATCTATTTGTAATGCATTTAGTTTCACAAATGCATAGGACTATTTATAAAATTGAAAATAAAAAGAATTAAAGTTTTTTTACCCTCGCCGTATGGCACAAATTAAAATATTACACATCTGATGTCAACACACCACAGGTAGCCAATGTTTGTGATTTATGTCCTCTTTGATCTAAACAAACATCCTGCTTAGGACGGCCAATTAGCAACAGGGTACCGCATTATTAGGATTGGAGAAACCTTTCATATCTTTTGATTGCAATAAACAACCCGTCATAAAACCCAACATAAGCGACTGTTCAATTAATTGTTTTCGGCATGGCTATATATCTATGTAGGTCCTATGATTTATGAACTCTTATAGAATTTGGTAGGAATAAAAAAAATATATTGCAGAGTTCTGTTAATTATTTTATATATGCCGTAACAATTATCAACAGTAAATGACTTTTTGCGATACATATTCGTTCGTGAATATACTTTCATGAACATTATTTAAAGGAGAATTTATATACTTATGTTTTAGTGGTGAATTTAAAACTCAGCATGTACAGTATTGGACTCAAACTACTGATGCTTAATTATTCTTTTATTTTTATAACTGGTAGACAAGATTAATATGAACCATTCCTGTTTACAAGAAATATATATAACTGGTTAAATAAGATTAAAATGCAGGGAGGTATTTAAGTGTAATATGTACAGTTAATTGTGTAATATGTATAGTTAATTACTTTAAATAATTTAGGAAACATGATGATCTTTGAGTAACGCACATCTACCTACTTTCGGTTTCAAGGTATCATTATAATGGCATTAAAAAAGCCATTAACACCGGAAAAGGTCAATAGTTTATAATACTAACACAACTAGAAACAGCACTCGCACGATACTTTTGCATGATACGTTCTAAAATGTATCTAAAACAAATAAACACTGTATATCCACTATACAGTTAGTGTCGAGACCCCCGAACTCAAAATCCCGTGAAAAACAAGAGCAATATTTGATAATGGCAAAACTCCCATCACTGCTAAAAATCTACACTTTCTCACTTGACAAGTCGAGCTACCAGTGGGATTCGAACCCATAGCGTTGAGAAGAGAGAAGGTGAACTGAAGTTAAAACAGCTTATTCTTCTGAATGTATTTAGGGTAGTATTCAAATTTGAGCTATGACCTCGTAATCACAAACGCTATGGAGTAATATTCCCCAGCAACATATCTCTCTCCCCCCCCCCCCCCCCCCCCCCCCCCCCCCCCCCCCCCCCCCCCCCCCCCCCCCACACACACACACACAAAAACAAAAATCTTCATCTCAAACGCGAAAACACATTACAAATGTGAAAGTTTCCAAGGACACAGTACAAACAATAATCACTTCAAAAAGATGAATATTGATATTCGTTTATATTTTAGATGAAAATAATTTAAGTAAACCTTTTGTCTTCAAGTAAAATGTCGGGTTTGATGTTTGTTTACACAAGGATCTCCCGCCAAACTTCACAACAAAATTTAATCTCTAAATAAAATAACAGGATTTATAAAATGAAAAATATCATTTAAAAACGTTTGAACAATAGTTTAGAAACAAAATGAAATTATTCATTATGTCCAAATAATTGTTTCTAAGACCATTATCTTATAAAATTAATCAGTTTTATTTTGAGATTAAATAGAACTCCAAAATGGCGAAGACAGTACACGTGAAACCAAAGTCGGCCTGGAAAAAAGTCGATATTGATGCCAATATATTTTCGAAGAAAGATCTAGATGGTCTTATCAGCTTAGAAGAGTTAACTGATTATGAATTCATAAAAACAATAGATAAAACAGAAGGGAAAGTGAGTAAATTATGTGTATAGTGTGTTTTCGCGATGTTTTTGTTTGGTAAAATGTGTTATTTTTTCGCTTATCCTTTACCATTAAACCCCTTTTGGGGACCTAGGAAGCCTCGACAACGAAAATTATAGTTTATATTTACAGGCGTAAATTTCTGATTTAACTTGAGCAAGATCTTCATGCACAGGGCATTTATTACCCTTCATGCACAGCAGACACCGACCACTTTACATAAGCGTAATCAAGTCAAAATCATGAGTCCATACAGGAATCCTCAAGTCATAAATACCTGTCACAAGGATCACCTTGGCAATATCTATAAATGACGCTGACTTTGCAATGCATTGCAATTAATACCGCCAAGTTTAAAATAGATAACCCAGACACCTAACATAATATATATATATACACATTTACATTCTTTGTTTTTTTTATATTACATGCTTCGTTTAATTTCTTTTGGTGATCTATGGCTCATTAACTTTTATTTGTATTAATTTAATACAGAATTTCTGAAAAATAGTGTATTTAAACAATTCTAAAAAAAATACCAATCCTGATTTACTCCCTTTAATCTGGGAAATTTAAATCATGAAGAAATTGTGGAAACCTAAATATCTTCATGTACATGTAACTAATTATGGCAAACCCAAATTCATTAACTCTAAATTGTTGACATGTCATGTTAAAGGAATGAATTGAATGTTGTTTAACGGCTCATCAACACAGTATAGGTTATTTAGAGCCGCCCCAGAGAGAGGGGAAGGATACATAGGAATCCGGGAACCTGCCCTACTCTTATTATCGAATAGATTCCTATGGTTCTTTAACGTGCTCGGAGGATAGACCGATACACGGGACCGCCCGGTTTACGTCCCCATCCGACGGACGAGACTAAGGTAAAGTGTCTTGCCCAAGAACACACCGACGGAACTCAGTGGCACCACGGAGGATTGAACCCGGGGCCTCCGGTTACAAATCCGCCGCGCTACCGACTGCGCCACGCCAGCCCCCTGTTAAAGGGATGCATATACGTATCTAAAACAAATAAATAATTCTGTTTAATTTGCACATGTAATAAATGTCACTCAGACCTAAAATGTTATATGGACCGAAACGAATCTGACCAACAAAATTGAAATTAAAACAATATGTTTTGTTTAAATTTGACATTGTATTACTATATTTACGTGTCCGAAAATTAAACTCTCAGACCGGGGCCTGTCAATATTCTGTGATAATGACCGACCGGCCCCGGTCCAAGAGCTGTGTCGATGATGTCACATTTCACAGAGAAGAAAATACACAAATAAGGTTGAAATATTATATCTTTAAAATAAAATAAATAGAACAGCAATTGTATACGTATAAAACAGTTAACATTTTCTTCTCTATTTCAGAAGAAGAACACCAGTGCAAGCTCCCAAAGTAATAATGATGATAAAACAGATTTGTCAAAACTAGAAAAGAAGAAAAAGAAACAGAGAAATAAGAAGAAAAAAGAATCCAATAAGACAGAACAAAGCAGCACAGATAATGCTATTAATAAGACAGAACAGTTGCTCACAGCTGATGCTTTGGCAAATCCCAAAACAGATTTGTCAAAACCGGAAACAAAGAAAAAGAAACAGGGAAAAAAGAAGAAGAAAGAAACCAAAAAGTCTGAAAAATCAAACAAATCAGATTCTGATGTTATTGAAAAAAACACTGAAACCAAATTAAAAAAAACATCTAAAGACAAGAAGTTTAAGAAAAATACAAAAGGTGTTATTCTTGAAAACAAGTTTAAAGAAATTGAAGATTTGAATGCTGTCATGGAGGCTCAACCAAAAGTTGAAAGATGGAATGAAAAAAGGGAAGAAAGAAAAAGAAAAAAAGAGGGTACAAGTTGTTGTTTTTTTAAATATAAAATACCATCCTTAGAAAGAAAGTTGTTCAGGTGTCATAGAATAGCTATATGCAAGATATTGTTTTTTCCTTTGTAAAGTTATTTATCAACTTTTTTATAACATCTTTTATCAAAATCATCACAGTTTTTGAAACCACTGTGTCTATTTCGTTGAAATAAAATTAGGAAGTAAGTATTTCTACTAGAAAAAAATATATTATTAGAAATACAATCAGAATTTTAAAGTTCTGATTTGAGCATGATTGTGTTCTTCTTTTTAAAAACTGAATTATGTCACGTCACGTCCTCAGTAAAAAAAAATTTACTTACATTCCTCAAACAGTTATGAATGGGTTGTTCCCAAACTTCTTATACACATAACAACTGATCAAAAAGCATGAGTATTTATCACCTTCAGTTCTAGTTTTACCGAAAAGGGACTTAAAAAACAATTTAAATTACTTAAGTTTCTACTAAATTAATGTGTAATGTTTATGCTTTAAATTCATAAATTTCCATTGCAGAGATGTTGAGATTTTATCTTATTTTCAGTAGGTGATAAAAGTTGTGTTACTCGATTTTTATCCTTAGGCTTAATGATTGGTGATGAGAAACGTGTTTACCCTCCTGTGTTTCAGATAAATCCAATGACAGTCCTCGTAAAAAGGCAAAAGTAGACACCACAGTGAAAGGAAAAACAAAAACTACAGAACAAGAAGATGGTGTCACACACTCTACAAAAGGTTTGTTGTATCATTATACATTCTTATGAGAGAGAAACGTTGGGGTTTTAAATGACTAGTTAAGTTGCGTTTTCGTGAAATTGCTTTTAATAGCAAAACGTATGACACATGCATTTTACGGTTTAGCTTAGTTTCTTATTAGCTATTGCTATACTGAGTCTTAAAGGGAACAAGCTTCATTTCATAGGACTTTAAAAAACATGGAAAAACTGAAAGAATTATCAAAATATCATAACAAATACAGGAGAGATGACCTTTTGAAAATGTGCAAAAAGACTCCAATGGAGGCAGCCATCTTTGAATGATGACGTCATCGCGCCTTTTTCGTTATATGGAAAATAGATGATTAATAGTGTTTAAAACAAAAAAATGTATTAAATTATAAATACAAAGTAAAATATGTATACTGTATATGCTCTTTTTACGATGTACATGTATTTGCAGTGATATTCTTTGTTTTAAATGATATTTATCAATATGCAATAAATGGTAAAACGGCGCGATGACGTCATCAATCCAAGATTGCTGCCTCCGTTTGAGAATTTTTGCAATTATTTAAAAGATCATATCTCTTGTATTTGTTACAATATTTTGATAATTCTTTCATCTTTTTCCATGGGTTTTAAAGCCCTTTTAAATGAAGCTAGTTCCAGAATAGTGCAACAACCCCTTTAAAACGTTACACTTACAAACACTGAATGATCTATACACACCTATCATAAGTACGTTGTGGCCATCTAGTATTGAATGAATGAATGGTGTTTTACAGCATGTCGACACCCATCTAGTATTAACGTCCTGTCTGCAAACTCTGTTTAAATGGTCACAACATATATAGGTATACAAGAAAGAAGTTCCCAACTATATAATCCCGAACGTTTTTATGATAAAAGGCATTTTTGAGTATTTAAGGCCTTTTTTTCCCGGCTGAAATGACTTTACTGAGTTGTTTGTGAGAGATAAGAACCATTTGCAAAAAATTATGTTTGCATGGCTGTATGTTGAATTTATTTGTCAACTTAGAAGTTTTGAAATGAAAATAGAATACATGTAAGAGGGGCCAAATGAATGCAGTTTGTTTACGGTGTCAAAACGATCAGAATTTCATATTCTTAAATGCCACATGACCCCTACCTTTCTCAGCAGTTTTCTTGAGAGGAAGGGCATATCGCTAAGAATGTGTATAAAATGAATCTTAGTTTGAACATCATTTTGAAAAATGACAATCTAGAAAGCTTGGAAAATATTGTACATGACTCAATGGGATTTGTTTCACTTCCGGTACACCTATCAGGTGTTTTATGCTTAACTATTAAAGGTTACCGTTTCAAAAGAACCCTGGGTTAAGACTGCATGTTGAAGAAACTGCAAATACATCCATTTATTTTCAAGCTCAAAACTGTCTTAAAGATTATTTAAACTGGAAATACAGAAGTATAATCATTTTATAATTAACATGGTGAATGCTGTTCAAGGTATGGAAGCATGGAGTAACTTGTATGTACCAGATGAAGTACTGTGGGCCCTGAAAGATCTAGGTTTCTATGAGCCGACCCCTATACAGAGACAGGTCTTGGCCCCAGCTATCAGGGATCAATTGGATATTGTAGGAGCAGCTGAAACCGTGAGTATTAATTGTCCAAATTAGCTTTGATTGAAACAAACATTAACCCAAATTTCACTACAAAATCATTTATTCAAATCCTATCCAGGTGTTCAGGTTATAAAATAATGTATATCTAGGTAGGTTTTCAAAAAATCAAAGTAGAATTTATTTCATTAGAAAGATACACTGTTTTCATAAGATGTTCAGTAAAAAAAAATTGCAAAAAGCAAAAAAATTAAAAATTAATAAAATAATTCTTCCCACCCCTGGAGTCCTTTAACCCCCTTGCGCTCTTTTGCGCTACCCTTGATTGTAATAAATCTTAATATATTCATGAAGAGGACATGTGCACCTTTGTTTTGACACTGTTCATGTGGGGGTCCGGACCAATGGTTTTCAACGTGTTTTTTAGTTCATCTTTTAGTGTTTTTAGCAGACAAAAACCGAGGGAATGACAAAATATGCAGCCAACCTAGTATATGTGATGATTAATAAGTAATAAACATAAGTATAGGTTTATTCCAGGTTACTTGATATACCCGAGATTGAATATGACTAAAATGAGTTATGATTTGGTAACTCTTAATTCAATGTTCCAGTTTTGGCTTGGCTGGTTAAGCCATTTATATTGTTTCTATTGAGTTTTGATTTTCAAAAAATGTAAGTTATACATGTAACTCGTCGTCAGTAGGTTTAGGAACGGTATATGTCTGTTGTAAATTTTGCCAGGAGATGGCAGGATAGTGACTTTAATAAAAAGTGTAAGTAAATATATATTTAGTTATTAACATAGTATAAAAAATTATAATAAGGTTGCAATGCAACGTTTCTTTCCGAAGTTTTCAAATTCTCTTAAAAAAATAGGATATTAAATGCTTAATATAAGGTAATTTCAATTTGGTGTGAACTCTTTTAGCATGTTTTCTTTTCAGGGAAGTGGTAAAACGCTGGCGTTTGGGATTCCTATAATACACTACATATTACAGCACAGAATACAGATGGCGTCACGGAAACTGCTACCAGGTTTGTAAAATGAAAAATCATTACAATTGAAATTTTAACAAAAATGTTTGCAGTATTTAATTGTTTGTATTCTTTCGCAAATTCATACTGATGAGCTGACTAATCATATAAACCAGTGATTTGTGTAATCAAAAAATCATACAGATTTATATTTAATAGTAATTAAAATTGCTTTAACATTATAACTTGGCTTTCTTTTTTGGAAGTTTTATTGAACGTTCTCGTTTAATACAAGCTGGTTTTAAGTCAAAATAATTCTGGATTTATGCTAAATACTGTGCTTGATATATGCTTCTGGATTACCATGTGTCCCTTAAAAAATCAGTGTTTGGGCTTCAGTGTAATATGGGGAGATATAAAGGAACCGTCATCTTCTTCTGGTCTGGTCCAGTTTTGAAATAACTGTTAATTTGTTACAATTTACACACACGCACAAAACTCTACAATCTTCAGAATCTTCTAGGTTTCTCTTTAATATTACCATTTTTATCACATAACTTGTCTTCTGGGAGTGCAATAAAGCCATGACTTATTTCTCGTAATACACTAGTGTATTACACTACAGATCTGCAAATGAGGACCAAATCACTGTGTTTGTATGCAGTAAAGCATTTAATCCCAATTGTTTGCATTGTACATGTATATCATACGATACGTTCAGACACATTAACTATTTATCATTATTTGAAATCTTACTTCATAAAATGCATGTTAGTAAAGTTAAATTTGATTTAAGGTGTCGCATGATTTGTAAGGCATTTACAGCCACGTAACGTAGCGACGTCATGTAAACAGCAAAACAAAGTCATGATTTCTCTTACAAATTGCCGCCGTATTTAAGGTAAATTGACAACATTAAAGTGAAACTATCACGTCGTAGGTGTGTTATGTGATAAACAGAATTTTACATTCGTGACTATGGATTATACATTCAGAGCCTCATGACTATTCGTAACTATGTATTATACATGCAGAGCCTCTTATCCTATCATTTTATCCAACTCGTTTAGTAAAATCAATAATACACAGTCACTCATGTAAGATCCTCTTTATCGGTAAACATAGTTGAATGCCCGTAGTTATATTATGTCTGCTATATATTTCCATGTTTTTATATTTCAAGAAGGCGATAATGATGAAGAATCAGACCTTGATGATAATACGGATGATGAAGGTGATGGTGATGATGATGGTGATGATGATGAGGATGGTGATGAGCAGGAAGAAGGTGGTAGTGATAGTGACGAGGCATCGGAGGATGATGATGAAGAAGTTGATAGTGATGGTGATGAGGCAGATCAAAGTGAAAATGCGATGGAAAAAGATGATAGCGAAGAGAGTAATTCTTCAGAGGAAGAAATTGAAGATTTACAGGTTTGCCAAGTTTTATAGAATTTATCTTTGTATTTTAAAATTTGCCGAGTGAAATATATCAGCATTTTCTGTATGAAATTTCAGAAATGTATATGTGGACGTAAACACATACTGTTAATTGTTGTGGTTTCATACTTAAAAGGCAGAATATGCTAAATTAAAATGTAAAATTAAACAGTTTAAATTTTAGAAGTCTTATGACTTCTATTAAAAGGGAATAACTCAATCCAGACCACAGACGATAACAAAATTACAAACTTTGCCAAATAAATATTTAAATTCCATATCGCGAAAACTCATGCATGGCATGAACATTTGTTTCTGAGTTACTCATCCTGAGTAATATTTGAATGGCCAAATTGATAAATTGTTAAAGAATTCATCTAAATTTCTACTCAGGAGTGGATTTTCGTGCCTTGAATGATAAACTATTTTATCACATAACATTCCGTGTGGGAGTGTATAACGTTACACCATTCAATAATTCCGATATTCCACTAGTGGTATAACATAACATTAATGACGTAGAATCAAATATTCGTTCTCATTCATTATTGAATTTAATAAACTTGTTAGCAAAAATGATATAATGCTCGGCAAGAGCCTCGCATTATATCATTTTGCCAACTCTTTTAATAAATTCAATAATGAATGAGCACTCATGTAAGATCCTCCATGTACTATT